>PVKH010017920.1:0-15278 GCA_004027955.1 Chaetophractus vellerosus | reverse complement strand
TTAAAAAAAAAAAAAAAACAATACTATAAATGCAGAACAATATGTTGAAGATCTTTATGGCAAACTATAATAACACTAGTTAGGAACCTTGTTGCTGAAATATTAATATTTACAACTATCAATGCCTTTTTCCAAAAATATGATAAAATAGACAAATATTACTTACATGATTATCTACTGTTGTTTGAGCTCTGTTTAGCTATCAGGGTTATGCAAAAAAAATTACATTTGTACCCAAGGACAGTTTTTTTCACCTGAATTACTTTGTAGTAATATTGATTCAGCTGATGCATCAACAAAGTCTTTCAGTTTTAATATTTAAACTTAATTATACATTCCAAACCACTGGCAGTAAAAAAAGTTTTCTTGTTTATCGAAGCACCAGATATAAGTATTTTAGAAGATTTATTTCTATTATTTATATAATCCTGTTTATATTTTGACTTTTCAAATTATAGGTGTAGTGGAAGACATTTTTATTACTCTGTGCTTTGAGAATTCTGAATATTGTAATACACTCTATTAGAATCGATGTACTGTATCATTACATATTATAGATAAACTCATATACCACTAATGTGAGAGGGGTTGTAAAATTGAAATAGAATAACAAATTTTTTCTCTGGTTTTTCTGGTGCTTTATGCACTTCATTTACTAAAAAACATAAAATGGTCCGTAAAATATTTACTAGGACTTTGAAAGTCTCTAAAGGCAGAAATTGAATTGTGCACTATCTATAGGTATCCATAAAGCACCTTGCTTCAGAATACAGGAGTAAAGCAGACTTTTTCTTTTCAATTTGAGGATGTGTGTATTCTGAGGCCAATGTACTTTAATCCAGCAGCAGGGAAATTTCCATTTTTCTCAGAAATTCTTTGAATTTTCTCCATAGTGTACTGATAAAATATCACAAGGTATGTGACAGTGTTGCAATTATTTTATAAAAAAGTTTATAATACCTTGACATATTTGGCTAGAACCAGGTAGCTCAATGTATGTGTTTCTTAGACAGCTAGTTTTTTTAAAATTGAGAAAGTTTCTAGTGATTTTCCATTAACAAATTCTCTTTTGCTTCATTAATATATGCTTCCTTTTTCCTGTTTTGTTGTCTTTCCTACACCAATCACCAAGGGCAGTTTGTGTTCCCCGTTGCTCTTTTTCTTCTGTTGGAGAATACACAATAGATGAACAGAGTAAGAATGCAAAGTTTAAAATATGCCATGACACTCCCAGAAGATTTATTTTAATGGAGGAAACAGAAGTAGAGCAGCGTCTAATCTAATCCAAAGTATACATTTTTGATCATATGGTTGTCTGAAACCATTTAGATTATGACTGACCTGTACAAGGGAGCGTTCTCAATGCCTTAAGCTCATCTTGCAGGTATGGTTACCTACCCCACCTGATGCAAAAGACTGTCCTGACCTCAAATTCTTTTGGTAACATGTTGACTACTATATTTCTAATATTTGGAATAATTAAATATTTAAATGGAATATTTAAAATAGAATATTTAAAATATGAAAATCTAATATTTAATTTTATTTAAGAAAAGTTTTGTACACTCATTTATAAACTGGAAAATATCTAAATTTTAAAGATAAAGCATTTCTTCTTTTTCTACTCTTATCCCATCCCTTAAAGTAATCACTATAAACATAAACATGGGCATGACTGAGGTTAACTTATATTTCTAAATACAGCAAAACTGGGATTATAACACATATGGTGTTATTTAACTAATTTCTTGATGAAAAAATCAACTGCCAATACTAAGTTATCAACATTTACGTGTCTCTTTGCCTCCTTTCATTATATTTGTTTTTTTTCTTATTATGTGTATCATTATTTTCAAAAACAATGATTTAGTTTTATATGCTATTTCCAAGAAATCTAGCCATTTACCCACTAAAGCAGATTAGACGCACCCATCACTCTCCTTAATCTTGTCCATGAATTCATGTGAAAGAGGCTCTAGTACCTGGCAGTTGCTAGGCAATGCACTGCTTAATGCATTATATAACCCATAACTCATTGAAATTTTCATTTACATCAGTGTTTAGTGGCATATTTTTATTCTAAGAAGTAGTAAGAAGAAAGAATGTCTCATTTGATCATCACTGTTTGGAAACATATACCTCAGGAATAAGGTTGGTCCAAAAAGATGTTCTATAAATTAAAAATATATATCTTAAAACTTGTCTAAGATCCTGTTCACCCTGGAAAGATCAAAGAAGGGAGTTTGAGAATTCTATCATAGTATAAAAAGATCTTCCATTCCCACTTTTTTGGACTCATTCCCTTACACTACTCTTTCTGTAATCTTTGAAGCTTTGCATATGTTGCTTTGCTTAAAGTACCTTTCTACAGCTTTGTCCATCCAGTATCTGTACAAATTGTATTTATTCCTCAAAACTGAAAGCAAGTTGTACAGCATTTGAGAAGATCTCTTTGATCCTATGTTCTGGCTTCCAATAAGAAGAAGGTGACCCTATAGCATCTTGTGACTACATTTACAATAACATTTATATGATTGTAAATGTAGCCTACTTTGGTTGTTTATTTTTGTCTTTTTTCCTAGACTTATATTTTTTGAAGACACTAAATCTATCTTAATAATAGGTGTATCTCTGATTTCTTCAGGATATTTGGTTGAGTCAAAAATTAAATGCATGGATATATAAGTAAATTCTAATTCATACCGGATTTCATTGACCGGCTCAATCTAAAATGACACTCCTTTTAAATAAGCATAGATCCTCAGTGACAATGGGATAAAAGCCTCAGGAACCTGAAGAACTTAAATTTGTTATTCCTTAACATAATGCTCTGTACTCGTCAGGCAAAATAATCAGAAATTCTGGCATGAAAAATACGATACATGTATATGCATATATATACACACAAACATATTTGAAAGCAGATTAGTAATTGTTATATTAAATTAGTTAATTATTTGAGCAGATTTTCGTTTGGCAGTTTTTAGATCTGGGATCTCTCAAAACACTAAGGAGCAAATGATGAAAGGATTCTTTCTTTGCTTTGAAGGAGCTTGCTGTGTACAATGAGAAAATATACAAATAGCCAATTACAATGAAATGAATATTTTAGTAGTGATGTATAAGCTTCCTGGGTATGCCTGTAACAAATTACCACAACTTCGGTGGCTTAAAACAACAGAAATGTATTGTGGCACACTTTTGGGAGCCAAAAGTTCAAAATCAAGGCATTGGCAAGGCTAGGTTCCTTCTGGAGAGTTTGATTGGGGGCAGAAGGCATTCCTTACTTCTCCTGGCTGCTAGTGGCTTCTGGAGAGTCAGACATTCCTTGGCTTGTGGCCATGCCTCTCCAATTTTTGCCTCTGTCTTCACATTGCCTTCTCTGTGAGCATTGTATAATCTCATTCTGCCTCTCTTTTATAAGGGCACTTGTACAGGAATGTAGGGTCCATCCAGATATTCCAGGATAATCTTTTCACCTCAATATCCTTAATTAATTACATCTGAAACAACACTTTTTTCTAAAGTGGCACTCACAGATTCCTGGGATTAGAACCTGAGAGCCATTATCAACCTACCATTATCCTCTGTGTCTACATCTGAGGAGAAATTTGAAAATATTCTTTTTGAACAACATTCTCAGCCTACTTCCTGCCAGAAATATGTGGAGACTCCAAAGATCTTTTTCACATTTTGAATACTTTCAGCTTATTTTAGTTCAAGCCATTGGCATTCCAACAGGTAAAACTATCTCTGAAAATAAATGTCATTTCTTGTCAATTTGAGTTCATCCTCCAATTCCACGCTTTGGAACAGAAAACCTCATTCATACTTTTTTCCACATAGGCCTTTCTCACAAAGCTTAATCATTGCTATTTTAGGCAATCTGAGCTTTTGTGGATCAATGCTCTTAAGATTCCTAGGAGTCTTACTTCCAGCTGAGAGAACCAATAGGCACCTACCTCCTTATTTCCATCAGAGGTCTTAACAAAGGCATTCACTTGATTTTGCTTGTGCTCCCTGGGAGCATTATAATTTGAGATTCTCTTGCCAACTGGAGAGACTGAAAATGAGAAAGTATTATTTCCCCTCACAGAATTTCTGGCCCTTGTATATTTCCTCTAATTTCTATTTACAAATTGTCCATTATTTTGAGTTCATCTCTTTCGTGTAGTACCATTTCTCATACACTGCTAGTAAAAGCTACATACCACTTTAAACATACCTCTTGGAAATCTCCTTGCTCAAATCCAAAAGTTCTGTAGTTATTTATTAATCTCCTAAGTTATAATGACAAATTGCTGCCAAAATTTTCTCCAGTGCGTGTCATGGATCACCATTTATCCAGCCTCCTACAACAGTTTCCTGACCCCCTTCCACTTATTTTAGTTATCTAATATGATCACATCTCACTTCCAGTATCAATTCATTTATCTATTGTCACAATATTGCTGCATAACAAACTATCCAAAACTCAATGACATAAAGCATAAGTAAATTATTGGCTCACAAGTCTACAGGCTTCCTTTTTTAAAAAAAAATGTTAATTTTATTTTTTTTAGGATACATCGATTTACAGAAATGTTACACAGAAATTTTAGGAGTACCCATATGCCCCACGTCCCACACCTCCCACAACCTCCCACATATACATTCTTCATCAGTGTGGCACATCAACTGTTATAGATATACACATTTTGGGGCTTTGCCACGATGCATGGGCCACAGTTCAGACTGCAAACCACCCTCTCTACAGGCTTCTTTAAGCTAACAAGTCTGAGTGTGATTTTTGTGATCTTGGCTGGGCTTTCCCACATAACTTAACAATCATCTGACTTCATATGGCTTCTGTAAAGACAAATGAAATGATGCGACTCTATCACATTTGTATTGCTCTCCAGTAGCCTTAGCTTAGGCATGGTCTCATGGTAGAGACAGAGGAGAAAGAGTAAAAGAAAACTGTGCAAATGTGTTTTCAAGCCTCTGCTGTGCTACAACTTTCCACAACCCATTGGCCTAAGAAAGTCACATGGCTGAATTTAGAACTGATCAGATTGATTCTGCCACTTGATGGGAGGAAGCTGAAAGTCACATTGCAAAGGGATTGGCTATAGGGAAAGGTAAATATTTTGGATCATTAATGCATTAAGATATCTCAGCTTTATTCCTCTCCAGGTTCCTAGAATTAGTTAACCAGACCATTAAGGAGGGATTATTTATTTCTTAAAGTAAACCTGATTGCTTTATCTGGTAGGAAAATCTAACTCAAAGTGGCTTAAACAATAGTAAAGTGGGTAAATCATGGTTCCAGGCCATCACAATAAAGTGAATATAGCAATAAAGCAAGTCACACAATTTTTTTGGTTTCCCAGTGCTTATAATAGTTACATTTACACTATGCTGTAGTCTATTAAGTATGCAACAGGATTATGTCTAAAAAATCAATGTAACAACCTTCATTAAAAAGAAGGTAGAGAATGGAAAGCTGAGGGTTAATCTGTGCAAATTATTGAAAAAGTTGTTTGTAAATCTTTGGAATTGAATGGAAATGGTTAAATCCTATCTTGGTGTTTGTAACTAGCAGTTTGTAGTTTGTAACTAACTAGAAGCTTACAGTCACAAGTCCCATCTGGCTGTAGGTAGACCTCTGAAGTTTACAAAACCATTTATCTGTTTTCAATATACAAATGGAGAAAGGATAAACATTGGGAAGAAAGGAGAAATTGGGAAGGAAACATGAGTCACAGGTCTAGAATAGCTCTAAAAATCTGCAGGGCATACTTCATTAGATTGTCAAGTCTGAGAGTCATTCTTAAGATAATGGTTTCTTCTCCCTGGGGTTTCATGGGGACCCACCCTTTCCACAGGCTTGCCAAATGCCATTTTCTTGGTTCCACCTTTATCAAGCATCTGAGTGGTACCAAGCTCCAGACCTCACCTTCCAAGAGTGTTGGGGTGATGGCCACTCTTTACCCAAACTTTGGGGTAGCGTCTCAACTCTCCTAGTACAGTGAAGACAACATCCTACCTAACCTTTGGAATACAGGCCCAACTGTCTCAGAGCAACGAGTTGGTAACCTGGTCTTCCCTAATCTATGGGGGGGGGGGAGTAGGCCCACCTCTCCCAGACCTATGGGGTATCGGCCTTATCCTCCCCAACACTTGAGGAATGTGCTCCACCTTCCCTGTACCCTGGCATAGCAAAACTCTCCCTGAACAGCAGGCAGGAAGATCCACCCTCTTCAATTGCCAGGGCAAACTCAGCTTCTCTGTATACATGGGTGGGGTTCCTCTCTTGGCCCAAGTTCACATCTTAATTCCTGACCTCAGCTTCCATAGTTTTCTTCCTGAAGTCATTTCCCCCTCCAAATTTCTCATCAATGTCCCTTTTAGTCCAGGATGACAGTGGTTTTGTTCATAAAGCTCTCTCAAAAAGCTTGTTGGTTTAGCATGCAAGAAGCAGGGGTCCAAGTCATCAGGCAGTAAGACTTTCGACAAGTCTTTCTTAACTAACTGCATTTTCAATCCTGATTTACCAGTTCCAAGTTCAGTTAAGTCCTCAAATGGGGCACTATCATCTGGGAACTTGATTTCCAGATGCTTGGAATTTCTGGAATCAGTTTCGTGTTTCATTGTGCCCAAATATGCACTTTTCAGCTTACCTCTCATCTAGCATCTTACTATAAGATGCAAGGAGAAGCCAAGTCGCATTCTCCAAATTTACTTTGGAAAGGTCTTCAACTAAATGCCCAGGCTTGACATTTTCAAATTCTGTCTTCCATCAGGAGTTTTTCTTGCTAAGTTTTATGCAACTTTAAAACACAATCACCTTTCCTACAGTTTCCAAAAATAATTTCATCATTTACTTCTAAGTCCTCATAAAAAGTTCTGTTTAGCATCCATATTCCTATCAATAGTCTCCTCAAAGCAATCTAGGCCTTTTCCATCAAGCATCTCACAATTCCTCCAAAAAATACCCCTTACCATTTATAAAACCATTCCAGAATTTTGGTAATTGCAAAATCATGACCCATTCCTGGTCCCAAATTCTGTATTAGTCATCCGAAGTGGTGATCACAGAAAATACCAGAAATTGGTTGGTTTTTATAAAAAGTATTTTTTTAGGGTAGAAGCTTACAGTCACAAGGCCAAAAGAGTAAATTACTTCCCTCACCAAAGTCTCTTGCCACATGTTGGAGCAAGATGGCTGCCGGTCTCTGCGAGGGTTCAGCCTTCCTCTTCAGGCTCCGTGGTCCCAGCTTCTTCTGGTATCAGCTATAGACTTGGTATAAGGCTCATCTCTCTCCCTGGGGCTTATTTCTTCCCATGCTCAGCTGCTTTGTACACTCGACAAGGTCAGCTCTAGACTATCAGGCTCTCTGCTATTCCTCTGTATTCTTCTCCTGTGTATTCACTTCCCAGGGCTCCAGCATCAAAACTCCAAGCTCTCTCCTCTGCTGTCATTTTCTCTAAGAGTATCTACCCACCAAGGGAGTAGGGACTTAACTCGCTACTTACGTGGCCCAATCAAAGCCCTAATCATAATTTAATCAGGTAAAAGTGAAACCTCAGAAATTAATACAATCTAATACACCCAGGGGAACAGACCAGTTTACAAACATAATCCAATATCTATTTTTGGAATTCATAAATATTATCAAATTGCTACAGTTATGAATGTAGAAATATGTGATTATGCCAAATACCACTGATTGTACACTTTGGATGGGTTTATGCTTTATTAAAATTTAACAACATTGATTTGTTTAAAAAAATGTACACAGAGACACAATGTGAGCACACGCTGTTGAAAAAATGGCTCTGACAGCCTTACTCGATGCAGGGCTGCCACAATCCTTCAATTAATAAAACAGGCAATAGCTGCAAAGTGCCAATAAAATGAAGCACACTAAAATGAAGCATGCCTGTATTATGGAATATTCAGGGGTAAGATACGATTTAGAATTGTGAATTTGGTGGACACACTTTTGTACATTTCTTCTGTATGCCTCTGCTCTGCTAGCTTCAGCCTAAGGCAAGATTCCCTGTTAGTCATAGAACTATTAGACCAGTAACAATTGGGGTTACATGATTTCTCATTCATATCTAGTAGGAGAAAGAGTGCTTCCAAAACAGGATCAGAAGCAAGAATATTAAGATTTACTCAGAGTTATTTAGTTCTGATTTGATGTCCTGGCTCCTAAATGTAGCCAGAATCATAGCCCAATCATGGCCTTCCATGGAAGCATAAAGCAGGGTCTACTTTCCCCAAAGCACATGGGCCCTATGGGAAAAGATTGAATACCCCCCAAAATTCTGAACTGAACTAAAGATGGTAAAGGGAGGAAGGAATTTTGGGCATTGAACTAATACTTGTCCACTCTGCTTTATTATAGCAAAGTGTCAATAGCTGAATCTCCTCCTTCTTCATAGAGAACAGTCCTTTAGAATGCATTATCCATCTCTACCGGGGTTTTGTAATGTGTCATTTATTTCTAACAAGTTTGATAGTTACAGAGAAAGGTACAAGCCTGGCTTTGCTAAATGTATATATGTGCTGAAAAGATAATCACAACAAAATCTTTGCCAGGGTAAATCTGTTGATCATCCTATTTGTTGCTGTATGTTCTTTTAATGTGTGTGTGTGTGTGTGTATATGTGTGTGTCTGTGTAGGCACATCACCACAGATTTTTACAATTGTATATAAGAGTAAGAACTATAGAAAAATCCTGGAGTATTTAATTGAAATGCAGATTCTTGGACCCAATCAGCTTTACTCAGTTGAAAATTGTGAAGCCAGAGGCCAAAACATATTTTTAACAAGCACTCCACCCACCCAAAATTCTTAAACACCCCAAACTTTGGAACCATCTTTTTTTGTGGTTTAATTAGGAAGAAGCTGGGTTCGTTTACTCACAAAATTAGGGGGTATTTCTGTGCCAATTGGGCAGATCCCATCCTCTCTTTATATTGATAACAATACATTTATTTTAGCCCATTAAACATTTTTCCTTACACAATTATCTACAAAATATTGCTAAGAAAACATTATTTCTTGAATACAGGTTTGTTATTTTTTCCCTACTCCATAATGTTTTTTAAGGCCATGGAGAATAATTATAGCAAAACCCTCCTATTGCAAATAATTTATGAAAGCTGCTTAAGTATTGTCGTGTGTGGATTTATGGATTGATAAGTCATTTGCTGTGGTTTCTGTAAAACTCAGGATAGATCTGACCATATCCGATTGCTGCAGTATTTCAAACAGCAAATTGCTTTATATATTTTGTGACAGGAAATCTTCATGATTTGTCAAATTGCTTAAGAGTTTTGCTATTTTTGTAACATCTACATTTAGTTATTATGTCATACATTACTCTTCTGAATAAATTTGTCCACAAATAAAGCTGGAGGATATTTTGTAATACCATGTATTTTTGCCATTTATAGTTTTCATCTTTATATAAAGTATACTAATGGCACACAAACACACATATTCAGAAATATGCAAGTAAATTTTCCTCATGAATACAATTTATATGAAGATATATAAACAATCACTCTTGATGTCAAGTCTCTTTGTTTTTACAAAATTATCTGCATTGTGTAGATTAAAAAACTCAGATACTGAAAAGATAAGCTTCTTACTTATTACCCCAGAGTCAAGTAAATAGTAGATGCATTTTTAAAATACCTGTTTTATCTTAGAAGTTTTAAGATTACAGAAACTTTCAAAGAATATTACAGTTTATCACCCTGTTTCCCCTTTGTTCACATTATTATAGTACATTCGTCACAGCTGATGAATCAACAGTGACACATTATTATTAACTAAAGTCTTTATTTTATGTTTGCTTCTTTAGTTTTTACCTAATGTCCTTTTTCTGTTCCAGGATCTAATATTACATTTAGTATTCATGTCTCCCTACACTGCTCTAGCTAGATGTGTCAGTTTCTCATCCTTTCCTTGTTTTTGTTGACTTTGACAGTTTTGAGGAGCATTGGTCGCATATTTTGTAAAATCTCTATCAATTTGGAATTTTATGATATTGTTCTCATGATTACACTGGAGTTACGGGTTTGGGGAAGGAAGACTACAGAGGTAATGCGCCATTCTAATTATATCAGATGGACAAGAGTGGTGATGCTGACCTTGACCCCCTGGCTATGATAGGGCTTGCCAGGTTTCTTCACCATAAAGTTCCTTTCTTCCACCACTTTTCCATTCTGTACTCCTCAGAAGGAAGTCACTATCCAAATCCCACAGTTAATGGGTGGGGAGTAAGGATGTGCTTTCTTGAGAGAGAATTATTTGTATAAATTATTTGAAGTTCTGTATTGAGAGCTACATCTAAACTCTTTCATTTATTTATTTATGCAATCATTTATTTATATCAGTATGGACACATGGATATTTATTTTATACATTGGGTTATGTATGATACAATAACACATTGTTTGTTTTGTTAGTCAATTTCTTTTCTAACTTCGGTCTCTGGGAGTTCTTTCAGTTGTCACCTGTATCCCTTTGATATATCTTCATTGGTTGGCTGAGCATTTCCTTACTTTTGTTACTATAAGATGCTCCAAGGTTATCTTTTTTATTTAAATAATGATTTTAATTTTTTAAAAAGATACATAGATTATATAAATGTTACACAAAATTGTAGGGATTCCCATATGTCCCAAGTCCCTTCCCCCCCAACCTCCCACATAAACATCCTTCATTAGTGTGACACATCACCTGCAATAGATACACACATCCTGGGGCTTTGCCACTAAGCATGGACCATAGTTCACATTGTAGACCATACTCTCTGCCACACAGGTCTGCATGTTATATGATGATATAAAATGGCTTATATCTGTCATTGCAATGTCACACAGGATATTCCCAAGTCCCGAAAAAGCCCCTGTAATACAACTGCCTTTCCCTCTCCCTGCCCCCAGAGCATCCAGTGGCCACTGGCTCCACATTAATATTGTAATTTCTTCCATTGCCAAACTTATTTTGTATATTCCCTGGTTCAGACCTAACATCAGCCATTTCTCCAAGGAGCTCTGGTTCTATTTATTGGAGATGGTATTAGAACTAAGATATGGGTGCTAGCTGTGCTTTCTTGCTACTGGAGTGTGGTTGCTTCTAGCGTCTCAGCAGACAGAGCTAGGAAATAAATGTACATATAACTGTGTGTGTGTATATTGCTTGTGTATATACATATATATAATATTTATTTATCTACCTATATTATATTTGATGTTTCTACATTAAACTAAAGATGAATTTATTCTAATGCCTCCAACTTTCATCTAGTATATAAGGTCCATTCCACCCTTCCCTGCTTGCTTAAGTCCAACTTCCCCCACCCCCAACAGGGAGAACACTGACTCCCAACATCTGACATCCATTTACCTAGACAAGTTGACAAAAGAAATTAGCCATCACAAATACCAAGGAATATCATTGCTAGATTGTTTGGTAAAATGTTTAACTTCATAGGAAACAAAAAAACGTGTCTTCAAAAATGGCTGTACATCTTACATTTCCACCAGCAGGAATGAAAGTTATTGTTCTAAATTCTCACCAACATTTTGTATTTTCATTTTTTGTTTGTTTGCCTGTTTATTGTCAGTTTGTTTTTACCAATCCTAGTGAGTATATAGTGGTATATCATTACTGATTTAATTTCCACTTCCCTAATGATAATGATTCCATTTCCCAAATGTTTGTTGAACAACTTTTAATATGCTAATTTGCCATATGTATATTTATTTGGTGAGATATCTGTCAAGTCTTTTGCCCAATTTTTAAATTGTGTTGTTTTCTTCTCATTGTTCTAAGACTTCTGTACATATTCCAGGTACAAGTTCTTTATCAGATGTATGATTCACAAATATTTTCTACAAGTGTATGGGCTTGTAGAAAAGCCCATTCACTTTACTGCATCTTTCATAGAGCACACGCTTTAATTTTAAAGAAGGCCAATTTACACAGTATTCTCTTTCAGGGATTATGCTTTCAGCAAAACCTAAGTTCACACAGATTTTCTCCTGTGTTTTCTTTAAAAAGTTTTATAGTTTCATATTTTACATGTAGGGCTATAATCCATTTTCATTTAATTTTTGGAAAAAAAAGTAAGTTTTGCATCTAGGTTCATTGTATTTTTCTTGTGGATATCTAGTTACTCCAGCACCACTTGTGGAAAAGACTATACTTGTTCCATTTAATTGCCTTTGCTTCTTTTATCAAACATCAGTTGATTGTTTGGTCCAACATGTAAAGAACTTGGAAGTTATCCCTTACATCCACTTTTAGGAAAAAAGCTGGAAAATAAAACAGAAAATCAACAATTCTTAACTATATCAGAGAATTGAGTTCACAGGGCAAAGTGCTACCCAGAAAACTGAAGAAACAGTCAAATACAGATTGTCAGGGTTTCCTGGGAGCAGAAACAGCAACTCGAGCCTGATAGGAACAACTAAAGGTAATTGACTAATTATTAGAGATTGAACATGGACATCTTGGGAACTAAAAAATCCTGGACTCCTAGCCTTAGGGAATACCCACACTAATATAAGTTTTACCTCCAGGAGCCACAATAAGTTTGCACCATGAAGATCAGAGAATAATCCCCTCATGCTTCCAGGAGGGTGAGAGAAAAGTATCCATTTAAAAATATACCCAAGTCATTCTGCTTTCTTTAACAAACATTGGCCCACAGAGGAAGCTCTTTTACCTGAGACTAGTGAATATGAGCTTTACCAGTGTCTAACTGATGTGCAGAAAGGAAAATAATCCTGTCTCATTGAAGGTGAGGTGGAGGAAGGCATCTGAAAAATACCTGTGAAGGTCACATCCCAGGGGCACAAGTCAGCTAAAAGACAGAGACCAAATCACAGAAATATAGAAAGTTAAGCTCCACCTACAACTTAGCACTACATCAGTGGGACAACTTTATAATAGCAAACGATTATAGACAGTATCTAAGAAAGAATCTCCTGGGAAACGCAAAGACAACAAGGAAGACAAAAAATAGACAATAGAGGAAATTTTAATCTTTGACATCTACAGCTATGAGAAACAGTAGACCCAATGTAACTCCTAGCCAGATAAACAAAACATCACACTAAATCCCATTTATCTCAGTTCTTTTTACCTGAGACATCATGGTCACTTTTTAAAAAAATAAAGGCATAATAAAAGGCAAAAAAAAATAAATAAATAAAACAACAACACAAAAAAACCAGTCTGAAGATAGAGTCAAAGCATCAGGACCATACTCAGGGCAGAAATTTTGGAATTACCAGTAATTATAACTATAATTAAAATGCTGAGGGATCTAATGTAATAAGTAGACAAAGATGCAAGAGCACATGAGTAATATAAGCAGAGAGATGGGAACTCTAAGAAAGAAAGAGACAAAAGGAAGTACTGGAATTTGAAAAGAAAAATGAACAATACCTTTGATGGGTTTATGGGTATGAAGCAGGGATCTTGAAGATATGGCAATAGAAACAAACTGAAAATCAAAGCAAAAAAAAGGCTGAAAAACATAGAAAAGAGTATCCAAGAGCTGTGGGACAATTACAAACATGTATGTATGCTTAATGGAATATATATCACAGAAGGGGGAGAAAGAGAGGAAGAAACAGGAGAAATTATTTGAAGTCATAGTGGTTGCAAATTTTCTGAATTTCATTACAGACACCAATCTATAGTTCTAGGAATCACATAGAATACCAAGAAGGATAAATACACACAAACACACACACATATATATATACACATAAGCATAAAATATTCACATTGAGGAAATCAAATACACAGAAAAAATCTTGAAAGAAGCCAGAGGAATGAAACACGTTATATATAGAGGATGAAGGAAAAGAATTATATTTGACTTCTCATCAGAAGCCATGCAAGCAAGTAGTGCTAAGAGAAAATAAAAACACAGCAATTAAAAAAAAAATAAACGCCACCCTAGAATTCTGTATTCAGTAAAATTATCTTTCAACAGTGAAAGAGAAATAAAAACTTCCTCAGGTAAACAAAATTGGAGGGAATCTGTCACCAGTAGACCTGCATTGCAGAAAATGTTAAAAGAAGTTCTTCAGAGAGAATGAAAAATATATAGATCAGAAACTTGGATTTGCATGAAGAAAGGAAGATGGTTAGAGAAGGAATAAATGAGGTAAAAAATGTCTCATTCTTATTTGATATAACAGATAACAATTTGTTCGAAGTAATAATTGCAACAATATATTGCATATAGTCCATGATTATAGCTTACATGTTATAAACATTCAATGTTATATGTATATATAGTATTCCATGTTATAAGGGATACAATAGAGGATTTGGGAATACTTTGCTATAAGGTACTTATGCTACCTATGAAGTGGTATAGTGCCATTTAAATATGGACTTAGATTTGTTATAAATGTATATTGCAAACTCTAGGGAAACACCACCCCCCAAAATAAAAATAAAGAAAATATAGTAGATGTGCTAAGAAATGAGAGAAAACGGAATCATATAAAATGCTCAATTGAAACAGAAAAGGCAGAAATAGAGTTGAAGACAAAAGATAAAATAAAAGGAAAAGAAGAAAAGAGAAATGACTAAAACACAGTTACAAACATGGTCAATATTAATCAAGCTATATCAATAATCACTGTAAATGTGAATGGTTTAAATACAACAATTAAGAGACAGAGCCTTCCTGAATGGATCAAAAACAAGACCCAATATATATTGTCTACAAGGAACCCACTTTATTTTTTATTTATTTTTTTTTATTTTATTACATATCTCCCCTTCCCCCCGCTGCGGCGACGCGCCGAGAATGATCACTGCGCAGGCGCGGCTTTCCCCGCTTGTGGGCGGTCTCTGCGTCCCTTCACGGCTGGCGCTTGCTTCAGTTCGCGGGTGGCTGGCTGCGCTCCATCCCCAGGCGACCTGCCCTGCCCGTGGCAGCTCTTGCCCTGTCCGTGGCAGCTTCTTGCCCTGCCCACGGCGGCTCCGGCCCGCCCATGGCGGCTTGCCATTCTCAAGGCGGTCTGCCCGCTAAGAGAGGTCCCCGGGAATCGAACCCAGGGCCTCCCATGTGGTATGCCGACGCCCTATCCACTGGGCTATCGAGCCAGCCCCGGAACCCACTTTAAATATAAAGAAACAGATTAAAAGTAAAGGGATGGGAAGTGAATGTGGCTCAAGTGCTTGGTCTCCTGTCTACCATATGGGAGGCCCTGGGTTCAGTTCCATGAATAAATAAAT
>PVKH010017919.1:0-15276 GCA_004027955.1 Chaetophractus vellerosus | reverse complement strand
ACTGACCCACTGCTCTGAGGAGGTTGGGCCTCTTCTCCAAAGATCAGAGGTAGGTTGCCACCCTACTATTCTGAGGGATTTGGGTCTTTATGTAAGGGATTACAGAGAATGTTGTCACCAACTTACTCTACTATGGGGGTTGAGACTGGATCCCCGAGATTGGGGAAAATGTGGCTGTCACCACAATGATCTTGGAGGGTGAGGTCTAGAACTTGACTGCCACCGAGATACTTGATGAGAGTGGAATCAAGAAAATGGCTGTTGGGCAGGTCAATGAGAGGCATAGGCCCCCATGTGGCCCCAAGGAGATGAAATCATCATTCTGACAGGCTGTGAAATCGAATGGAGTATGCCTTGAATGTTTTCAGAACAGCTGGGTATTCATGATGCCTGTTTTCCTTCCAATTATGGTAATACAAATGTTTATCCTATGTCTGCCCCCCATTTAATATCAGAAGAAAATAACTTCTTTTGTAAGTTTCACAGGTCTACAGGCAAAGGGGAAATTTGCCCCAAGACAAACTGCATGCCTATATCTGATTGTAATGTGATTTTATACTTAGTATTGCTAGTGAAATTCTTTAAGGTTTTTGGAATATTGTGGTGTAATGCATGTATTCCACATATGGAAATACATGTCTTTTGGGGATTCAGACAGTAGAGTGTGAAAGCTTGAAGTTCTTTTATGAATTAATCCATTCCTGTTGTGAGACACTTTTGCTAGGAATATATCATTGAGACATGACTCAGGTTTCATTTCTTCCCTACTGCTGTTTCTGATAAAAACAGAACCACAGAGTGGGAGACACACAGGAGGAGGAAGCTGCCATAATTGATCCTGCAATGTGAAAGAAAGGACACCAAATTGGCCCACAGCTGAGATGCAAGGACAGAGGCCCTTGAGAGGCTCAAATTGCTAAGATCCAGGAAGAGTTGAGCCATATGCCTGATAGCTTGAACTAGGGAAGAAAGCAAAGCAGCTGATACTGATAGAGAGGTATATATATATATATATATATATATATTTTAAACCACATTTTATTGATACATATTATTAAAGCATACAATTCATCCAAAATGTACAATCAGTGGCATTTGGTACAATCACATAGTTGTGCATTCATCACTTCAATCATTATTAGAACATTTTCATTATTTCAATAATAATAATAAAACAGGAAAATTCCTTACCTTGCAATCTCTCTCTGTTTCCCCTGCTGTACATAGATAGCAGATACTTCCAGCTATTCATTTATTAAGCAGGTTTATTGAGATATATTTTTAAATTGTTACAGCTTCTTGTTAAATTTAGCCCTTAATCAGTCTCTAATGATCATATTTACCCACATTACTGGGTTTGAGTTAAAGTATTTTTCATCTGATATTAATATAGCTACCATAGCTCTCTTTTAGTTACTACTTGCGTGAGTATATTTTTCCATCCTTTCACTTGCAATCTACTTGTATCTTGAATTGAATGTTGGTCTCTCACAGATGACATATATTTGGGTGATGATTTTAAACCATTCTACCATTCTCTCCAATTGACTGGAGAGACTAACTTATTTACATTTTAAAGTAACTTATGATAATATATGGCTTTCTTATGCCATTTTGCTAATTAGCATATGTGATTTTATTTATTTTTTGTTACATATCCCTCCCTTTCTGCTTGTTCATTGCTGTGTTCATTTTTGTGTTCTTCTGTGTCTGCTTGTCTCCCCCCATTGAGGCAACCTGCCAAGTCAGTTCACCGCGCAGCAGCCTTGCCTGCTCTTTGGCGGCTTACCCTACCCATGGTGGCTTTTGCCCCGCCCACAGTGGCTTTGCCCCGCCCATGGTGGCTTGCCTTCTCAAGGCAGTCTGCCTGCTCAAAGAGGCCCTTGGAACCAAACCCAGGCCCTCCCATGTGGTAAACCAGCACCCTATCCACTGGGCTACAGCCGGCCCCTAGCCTATGTGATTTTATACATTTTTTTATTCTTAAGTTTTTCATTTAATGCCATCTTTTATATTTGTTTGATTTTTTTGGGTTGATCATATTAAGTGTCTCCCCTTTGATATCTGGATATATCTTTCCATTAATCTCACTTGTGGTTACAATTAGAATAAATTTTAGCATTATAAATATATAATAATTATATTTTGTTTGATACCAACTTAATTTCAATTGCATACACATAAACTTTTCCTACACTGCTCTGAACCCCAGCTTTATTGCACTTGTTAACACTTATGTCATCCTACTTTGTATATACAAAACCATAGATCTATCATTACTTTTTTATTGATTTCCATTTTCACACCTTTAGGAAGTAAGAAGTGGAGTTACATTCCAAGCAGTACACTACATTAATACTGGTATTTATAATTACACAAATTTTTACCACAGGTCTTTATTTCTATATTCTGCTTGGAAAAACAGTCTCGTGTCATTTCCTTTTAGTCTGAAGAACTCCATTGAATGTATAGTGGTGATAGACTCCCTTTCTTTGTCTATCTAAGAATGTTTTAATTCCCCCTCTTTTCTGAAATGAAGTTTTGATGGATATGAAATTCTTAGTTGGGAGTAGTTTCCATTTAGCACTATAACAATTTAAACCCATTGCTTTCTTTCTTCCATGGTTTCTGATGTGGAATTGGCACTCAGTCAAAATGGGACTCCCTTGTATATAACATGTTGCTTTTATCTTGAAGTTTGCAGATATTTCAATTGATCTTTGCATTTGATACTGTGATCAGTATATGCAGATCATATTTTTCTCCATGGTTATCTTGTTTGAAGTTCAATGAGCTCCTTGAATATTCATATTAATGTATTTTCCTGTTTGGGAAGTTTTCTGTCATTATTTCCTTCACTATTCCTTCTGTCCCTTTCTTTCTTCTCTTCTGAACTCCCATAATGCATATATTGGCATGAAAGATGGTGTTCCAGAGGAATCTTAGACAATTTTCACTTTGAATATATATTTTCTTCTCCTCAGCATGACTTAAGTATCTTGACTTCAAGATCACTGATTCTTCTGCCAGAACCAATCAGCTGTTGAAACTCTCCTGGGAAGTTTTCACTCCAGTGATTGTAATCAACTCCAGTAGTTCTGTTTGGTTCCTTTCTCAAAATTTGATATCTTTATTAAGATTCTCATATTGTTCATTCAGAGTTTTCCTGATATATTGTAGATCATTCTCCACTTATTCCTCATCTCCTTGAGAAATTTTAAGATCATTTAAAAATCTATTTTGGTAAGTCCACATTCTGGTTTTCTTCCTTGTTTTATTCTGGATTTTTATCCTCTTTGTAGGGACCATCATTTCCTGTCTCTTTTTTGTCTTATAATAATCTATTGTTACACACTATTGGCATTTTTAATATTTTAAAGTGTTATCTCTGGGGTTTCTTTCCTGTGATGTGTGTTCCTTGATTTTTAACCAGCTGTGGATCAGTCAGATATTTTCTTGAGCTTCAGCCTTCCTATTAGGTGAATGAACTGTGCAGGGTCTTCCCTTTCTTTTCTGGGACTGGGTCTTGTCCTCAGTTTATGCTTGTTGGTTGTTTTGTAATTCCCCTGTTTAAAGGAGTTTGAATGACACTATTATTTCTTAGGAGACAGATCTCACTCTCTGGTTATTTAAATCAGACAAACCCTTGCACCACACTGTCCAAATCTATTGTCTTTCTTCTCCTTCTGGAACTCCCATAAAGTAATGTCCCAAGTTGTTTTGCATGGATGGCAAATGTTGGATGGGTATGTCCTGGAGAGGAGAATCCCACATCAATCTTTCCAGCTGAAACATGACCAGTGTCTCACAAAGGGAAACTGTTCTGAGGAGGAGATAAGGAAGAGCACCAGGTGCTCTTCCATGCCTCTCCAAAACTGAGTTTCTTTTCCTGCCCAGCAAATGCAAGCCTTCATCTAACTCTCCCCTAAAGCCCCAAGGAATGCAGTGTTTTTTAGTCTCTTCTGCCACCATCATTGTCTGGGGAGGGTTGTATCATGGTGCTTTCATGGCCAAGCCTCCAGCATTTCTGAAGTTGCTAGCCAATTGTAATTATC
This sequence comes from Chaetophractus vellerosus, assembly GCA_004027955.1. Lineage (NCBI taxonomy): Eukaryota > Metazoa > Chordata > Mammalia > Cingulata > Chlamyphoridae > Chaetophractus > Chaetophractus vellerosus. Next base: position 11,221 of record PVKH010017919.1, on the reverse strand, counting down.
AGTCATTGCCTGTGTATATCCCTGGCATAGGCAAGAGGATTTTATGTACTATTTTATCATCAGTGAGCTCTCCAGGGGTTGTACCCTCCAGAATCCTACCACAGGAGTGGGAACCAGTAACTGTTTCATTGAGAGAGTAATGTAAAATTCCTTGGAATAATTTACCAACCTCTCCCTACTGCTCTACAAAGGAAAATGTAAGAGATATCAAGAAAAAAAGGAATAAGGAATGTGAAAGAAATTTTAAAAAAGAACCAAAGAGAACTACTGGAGTTGAAGACCACAAGAACTGGGTGAAAAATCCCCAGGAGGATTTCCACAGAAGTTTAATGCTGGCATAAGAATGAGTGAACTTGAAGGCAAGACAATTGAAATGAGTCAGGCTAAGAAGCAGAAAATAAGAATTATTAAAAACCAAAAATAGTCTAAGACAGATATGGCACACCATCAAGCACAGCAATATACACATTATGGGATTCCCAGAACAAGAAACAGAGGAAAAAGCCTACAATATAATCAAAGAGATAATGACAGAGAACTTTCCAAACTTAGTAAAATATATGAATAGGCACACCTAATAAACCCAGAGAACACCAAACAAAATAGACATGAAGAAAAATGCACTCTTTCATGTACTGATCACACTATTCTATTCAAAGAACAAGGTGAGAGTTCTGACAACTTCAGGAGAAAATCAATATATCAGATACAAAGAAGCCACAATTTATTGCTTGGTCCTCATTAGAAACCATGGAAGCAAGAAGTCAGTGTGTTGAAAACCTTAAAGTGCTGACAGAAAACTGCCAGGCAATGATTTTATATATGGTGAGATTTTCTAACAAACAAAAGTGAGAGATTAAGACATTCCCATGTAAAGAAAATCTGAGTAATTCCATCACCATTAGACCTACCATACAGTCAATGCTAAAGGGATTTCTTCAGATAGAAAGGAAAGGACACTAGTGTGTGAGTCAAAGTGAAATAAAGAAATAATGTACACAGTTATAAGTGATAACAAGGACAAAAAAGGTGGGGGACAGTGGTTTAAGAAAAGCATATGTGTATGCAATTGAAGTAACTTGGTACCAATATTATTGCTATATAATTAGGATGTTACATTTTTCTGTTCATTTTTAATTTTATTTTTAAAGAATTTTAGCTTAAGAAAAGTCACATTGAAAAAATATATTTCCATATACTCCACCCCCTACACTCACACATTTCCCCCAATCTATAACATCTTATGTTAGAGTGATACATTTGTTAAAATAATGAAGAAATATTGGAAATTGCTAACTGTATTCTATAGTTTACAAATGGTATACACTTTGTCCTGTACAATTTTATAGGTTTTCACACAATATATAATGGCCTGTGGCCATCATTGCAATATCATTCAGAGCAATCCCAAATGCCTGAAAATGTCCTATGTCCCATCTGTTTTTCCTTCCACACTACTCAGAACATCTGGTAAACACTCTATATCAATGTTAAAAGTTCTTCTGTTACTACAATAATAAGGTCTACTTTGATCCATGGTTGCTTCCCCTTTATGTTTGCTCATTCATCAAACTTGAGGACTTTGGGATGGTAATACCTTTTGTGCTTCAGATTGAGAGAGAGCTTAGAATTTATGGGGCACATGGAAGACACTGTTTTGCTTGCAGTTATAGATACTCTTTGCTTTTTGGGATGGGAGTTGTCCATCATCTTCATTTTGTTAGTTGTCCTTGGTGCATCCAATGAACCGGGGAGTAGATGTTGGCTGCAACTCTGCTGAGATTCAGGGCTCAATCAGCATATGAACAGACTGAATAATTAAATCTCTGGGACATATATTTAATGTTATCTCAGCACGATTTGTTAAAGAGACTATTCAGTCCCAGTTGAGTGAGCTTGGTGGTCTTGTAAGTATCAGTTGGCAAAATATGCACAGGTCTATATCAGAACTCTCAATTCAGTTCTATTAGTCAGCATATCTATCCTTGTGACAATACCATGAAGCTTTCACCACTGAAGATTTTCAATGAGGTAGCATGCTTCCTCCAATTTTGTTTTTACATTTAAAGGTGTTTTTGGCTATCCAAGACCCCTTTCATTTACAAATAAATTTGATAATTAGAATTGACCAGTTCAGTAAATAGTGCTGGTGAAACTTTTATTGGAAATGCATTGAATCTTTTAATCAATTCTAGTATGATAGAGATCTTAATGATATTTAGTCTTCCAATACATGAACATGGAATTTTTTCCATTTTTTAAGATCTTCTTTCATTTCTTTTAACAATGTTCTATAATTTTCTTTGTAAATATCCTTTAGGGATATCTGGGCAAGATGGCATCAGTTTAACTGGGTACTCACCATCTCTATCACAAAAAACAATGGAGTCAGGCAAGATCCTGCATGAGTGAGCTGTTTTTGGAACCCACAGAGCAGGAGGCCTCAGGGCAACAATCTGGAGACAGCTGGACAATGAGATAAATTTCTCAAGGTAAAACTTTGAGTTTTTTGATCCTGAGGCTGGAAACTGCAAGACAGCTAAACCCCAAGGTAAAATGACCATGAGCCTCAAGCCCTGACCCCTGCTGGCCACCCAATGGGAGGGAGTGTTCTCCAAAAGTGGGAGGATTCTGGTGAAGCATGGAGAGGGATTTTCTTTCTGTGGATTTATTTACCTGGTCCCCCTTTGAGCTTTGAGGAACATACCAGCTAGCTGGAGGTGGTACCAGGAAGAGGGGAGAGGCGAATCTGCTGAGGCAGGCTGATTTGCCTAACTGCCATGGGATAGAGAAATTTGAACTGGAAGAGATCAGAATCAGGTGATTGACTACTCCCTGTGCTTAAAATTATAAAAATTTCAATTCCCCTAAGGGAGGTGGACAGTAGGAAACACTTAATAACATTCCAAGAGCCTATTTAGGGTCCCCTGGGAAAAGGGAGTGGTCTGGGAGAGGGTTGAGAGTCATTTTTCTGCACTCACCAGGGTCCCATTTGAATTTCAAAAGGGAACTCAGCCTGAGAAAGAGAGGTGAGGGTGAATCCCTTCACACAGGCTATTGTGTCCTGCTTCCCTTGAAGAGAAAGCAAGAAGAATAGAACAAATCAGCCAGAATTTATCCAACTGCAAAGAGTCAAACCTGCCAAAGGGAAAGTGACTGCATAGCTTTCTGAAGAGCTAACTGACCCAAAATGAAACTTTATCCCAAAGGAGAAATTTCCATCTTGAATACACAAGGTCCCTAGTTTGATTTCTGGATCCTCTTCACCCACTCTTGATCCACAGTAATATCAAACATCCAGCTGATACTTTAGGACAGGGAAAATATAGACATAATTTTTGTGTTAGCTTCTCTTGGGTCACAAGTTTTTCCTAAAAAGAAAGTTATTTTCTTAAAAATTTTGACAGTTTACTTGCTAAAACCTGCTTCAAAATTATCAGAGGTTAAGCAGCAGGGTAATTGATTGATGAACAACAGCAGCCAGAGAAACTCAACAGGGACCTAAGAGGGAAGGCTGTTCTTCCTTAGGTTTTGTTTGTCTGCTTGCTTTTATTTTTGTTTGTTGTTTATTGTTTTTCTTTCCTTTCTCCCCCACCCTCTTTTTAATTAGGTTTTGCTGGCTTGTTTCTTATTTGCTGTGTTTCCTCTTCCTTGATGTCCTCTTTTCTATGTATACCAATTTTGTCCACCAGTGCTTTCTCTTTTCCTTCCTTCATCTTTCTATCTTCTGCTTTCTTTTATTGTTCTTACATTGCATCTCTCTTTATTTAGTCCTCAATTTTTCTGGTTTTTATTTCTATCTCATTTATTCTGTTTTCTTCCTTTTATTAACATTCTTCTTTTTGTCCTTTCTTTTCTCTTTCCCTCTCTTCTCATAATTCTGACTTTTTAATTCATTTTGTGTATATATATATATATATATATATTTGTTTCCCATTTCATTGTAGGTACTCCACTTTTTTATTCCTGTTATTCTAAACTGCTTAAATGAGTTAAATATTTATTTTCCTAGATCTTATATGGTGTCTTTGCTAACTCTTACTATTATTATTACTATTATCCTTTTTCTTTTATTATCTCTTTTGCTTTCTCTGGCCCTCATCTTTTCCCTTCAAGGTAACAAACAAAACAGCAAGGAAATAGAACAAGAAAAACAAAATGTCAAAGGGAAAACTTAAGACACACACAAAAACAGAAGCTAAATAAACCTAGAGTTGAGAGAGAAGATAATCAACTGAATAAACTCATCAAGATAAAAAGATAACCAGATGGCAACAAAAAATTACAAACCATAACAAGAAATAGGAAGACATGGCCTAGCCCAATGAACAAAACAAAAACCAGGAGGAGATGCAGAAAATTGAACATTTAATCAAAGTTGTCCCAACAAATATCATTGGCCAACTTAATGAAATGAAGGAAGAGATTAAGGATATTAAGAAGACATTGGGAAAACATACTGAATAAATTGTAAATATACATAAAAATATAGTGGATATGATAGCGGTGAATGCCTCAATCCACAAAATCAAAAAGACAATGGAAGCACATAACAGCAGATTTAAAAGGACAGAGGAAAGAATTAGCAATGTGTAAGACAGAACATCTGAAATTAAACATATAGTAGAACAGATAGATAAAAAGAAAAAATCCAGCAGGGACTTAGAGATTTGAGTGACAACACAAATATACAAACATATGCATTATAGGTATCCCAGAGGGAGAAGAGAAGGAAAAGGGGGAAGAAGGAGTGTTGGAGGAAATAATAGCTGAAAACTTACCAAGCCTATTGAGGGAGGTAGATGTATATATCCAGGAAGCACAGTGCACCCAAAACAGTATAAATCCCAACAGGCCTACTCCAAGACTTGTTAAACTGTCCAATGATCAAGATAAAGAGAAAATACTGAAGGCAGCAAGAGAAAAGAGAACCATCACATACAAAGGAAGCTCAATAAGATTAAGTTCTGAAGTCTCATCTGAAACCATGGAGGCAAGAAGGCAGTGGTATGACATAGTTAAGGTACTAAATGAAAAAATCTTCCAGCCAAGAATTCTCTATTCTGCAAAGCTAGCATTCAAAAATATGAAGAGTTCAAAATATTCACAGATAAAAATAAAGAGGGTATACTAATAAGAAACCTCCCCTTCAAGAAATACTAAAGTGAGTAATGCAAGTTGAAAGGGAAAAAACAGAAGAGGTAGAGTTGGAGGAGTGTAAGAACAACTAAAAAGACAAAAAGAAAATAAACACAACATATGATATACATAAACCCTAGGAAAATATGGCCTAAGTAAGTAATTTCTTGAGAGTAATAACAATGAATAATAATGGACTAAACTCAACAGTGAAGAGACACAGATTAGCAAAATAGATTAGGAAATATGATCCACCTATGTGATGTTTACAAGAAACTCATCTTACACCCAGGGATTCAAGGAGGCTGAGGGTGAATGGCTGGAAAACAATCTTACAAGCAAACAATAATCAAAAAAAAGAGAGGGAGTAGCTATATTAATATCGGACAAAATAGACTTTAAATGCAAAACTATTGTAAGAGACAAAAATGGATACTATGTATTAGTAAAATGGTTTATGCTTCAAGAAGAAAGAACTATCATAAACATTTATGCACCTAACAAGGGCACTTCAAAATACATAAGGCAAACACTGGAAAATTAAGTGCAGAAATAGATGCCTCTACAGTTATAGTGGGGGACTTTAATACACCATTATCACCATCAGACAGAACACCTTGACAGAGAACCAATAAAGAAACAAAGGCTTTCATTAATACATTAGAGGATCTGGATCTAATAGACATATACAGAACACTACACCCAAATACAGTGGGGTATACATTCTTCTCGAGCACACATGAATCATTCTCCTAGACCATGTGCTAGGCCACAGAAAAATTCTCAATGAACTCAGAAAGATTGAAATTATACAATGTAATTTCCCAGACCACAATGGACTGAAGCTGCAAATCAGTAACGGACAGAGAACCTGGTCAGGCACAAAGATATGGAAGTTAAACAAAGGGCTCTTAGACAAACAGTGGGTCAAGGAGGACATTTCAAAAGAAATCAGTAACCACCTTGAAATGAATAAAAATGACAACACAACACATCAAAATCTATGGGATGCAGAATGGCGGTACTGAGGGAAATTCATAGCCATAAATGCATATATTAAAAAAGAAGAAAAAGCTAAAATCAAAGACCTAACTTCACACCTGGAGGAATTAAAAAAAGAACAACAAACTAAAGACAAAGGAATAGAAAGAAAGAAATAACAAAGATTAGAGCAGAACTAAATGAAATAGAAAATAAGAAACGACTATAGAATTTTAAAAAAAAGCAAAAGAAAAGCTGGTTCTTCAAGAAGATCAATAAAATTGACAAAGCCTTAGCTGAACTCGCAAAGAAAAAAAAGGGGGAAGATGCAAATATACAAAATAAAAAATGAGGAAGGAGATATCACCAATGACCCCACACAGAAATAAAGATTATCATAAGAGGATATTTTGAAAAATTATATGCCAAAAAAGGGAAATTTTAGAAGAAATGGACAAATGCCTAAAATCACACAAGCATCCTACATTGATGAAAGAAAAAATTGATGAACTCAACAGACCAATCACAAGCAAAAGATTGAATCTGTCATCAAAAATCTCACAACTAAGAAGAGCCAACGACCAGACAGCTTCACAGGTGAATTCTACCAAACATTCTGGAAAGAACTAACACCAATGCTGCTTAAACTCTTGCAAAAAATAGAAGGAAAATTGCCTAACTCATTCTATACCAAAGTCAAATACAAAATACAGCACCCTTTCCAGATAAAGACATTGCAAAATATAAGAACAGAAGGAAGCTTTCTGAGCACGATAAAGGGTATATATGAAAACTCCACAGCTAACATCATATACAATTGTGAAATCCAAAAACTTTCCCTCTAATATTGGGAACAAGGCAAGGATGTCCCTTATCACTGCTTCTATTTAACATTGTCTTAGAAGTACTTGCTCAAGCACTGAGGCAAGAAAAACATATAAAATGCATCCAAATTAGAAAGGAAGAAGTAAAATTTTCATTATTTGCAGACGAAATGATCGTATACCTTGAAAGTCCTGAGAAGTCTACAACAGGTTCTACAATTTATAAATGAGTTCAGTAAATTTGCAGGTTATAATATCAATGCACAAATATCAGTAGAATTTCTGTACACAATAAGCAATCTGAGGAGAAAATCAAGAAAAAATGCCATTTACAATAGTAGCTAAAAAAATCAAAAACCAAGGAATAAATTTAACTAAAGATGTAAATGACTTAAACACAGTACTGTTAAAGGAAATCAAAGAATACTTACATAAATGGAAGAATATTCCCTGTACATGGATAGGAAAACTAAATATCATTAAGATGCCTATCCTACCCAAACTAATCTAGAGATGTAATGCAATCCCAATAAAAACCAACACATTTTTTACTGAATTGTAGAAACTATGAAATTTATTTGGAAGGGCAAGAGGTCTCAAATAGCCAAAAATATTGAAAAATAAATAATTAAATAGGAGGAATTATACTACCTGACTTTAAAACATACTACTATAGTGGTCAAAACTGCACGGTATTGGCACAAGGATAGACATACTGACCAATGGAACCAACTTGAGAGTTCTGGTATATATCCTTGCTTTTGCAGTCACCTGATATTTAACAAGGCCATGAAGCCCACTCAGTTCAGAGAGAATGGCCTCATCAACAAGTGATGCTTGGAGAACTGGATATCCATATCCAAAAGAATGAGAGAAGAATACCATCTCACCCTTATACAAAAATCAACTCAATTTGGAACAAAGATCTAAATATAAGAGCCAAGACCATAAAGGCATTGGAAGATAATGTAGGGCAGCATTTACAGTGCCTTGAAATAGGAAATGTCTTCATGAAATTCACACCCAAAGCATAAGGAGTGAAAGGAAAAAATAGATAAACTGGACTGCCTCAAAATTAAAACATTTTGCACCTCAAAGGAGTGTGTCAAGAAAGTGAAAATACAGTCTACCCAATGGGAGAAAATATTTAGAACCGTACATCTGGTAGGAACCTAATATCCAGCTATATAAAGAAATCCCATACCTCAAAAATAAAAAGACAAACAACCTATTTTAAAAATAGGTAAGTGATTTAAACAGACAATTCTCCAAACAAGAAATACAAGTGGCTAAAAAGTGCATGAAAAGATGCTCAACATCACTAGGTATTAGGGAAATGCAAATCAAAACTACAATGAGATAATATCTTACCCATTAGGCTGGTGGCCATTGAAAAAAATAGAGGACTATAAGTGTTGGAGACAATGTGGAGGAATGGGAACCCTCATCCACTGCTGGTGGGAAAGTAGAATAGTCCAGCCATTGTAGAGCACAGTAGGGCAGTTCCTCGGAAAAGGAACTATAGATATGCTATATGACCCAGAAATTCCATGGCTGATTATATACCCTGAAAATCTGAAAGCAAGGACATGAACATATATATGCACACCAATGTTCATAGCTGCATTATTCACTATGGCCAAAAGTTGGAATCAACCCAAATGCCCATCAACATATGAATGGATAAACAAAATGTGGTATATACCTACAATGGAATATTACTCAGCTGTAAGAAGAAATACAGTACTAAAACACATGATAACATTGGTGAATCTTGAGGAACTTATGTTGAGTGAAGCAAGCCAAGCATTGAAAGACAAAAACTACATGACCTCTCTGATATGAATTAAGCAAATTGAGCTGACTCAGAGCTAGAGACTGGAAGATAGGTTTACAGGAAATAGAAAGGGACAAGAGGTATGTGAGCCAAGGTCTATATGGGCAAATACTCTGATAAGGTGTAAATGAGTAGTTGTGCAGTGAAGGGATATGACAGGGGTGTAAGGATGCCATTGGGTTGGGTGGTGCAATCTTCAAGGGGGGTACGGTGGGGAAGATGGGTTTGCCAGTCCATCAAACTGGGGAGAGGGTTGGGGGAGGAATCAGGTGAACACTGGGGTTGGTGGGTACATGGGTGAAACTAAAATGTTGAGAAAACTCTTTTGGCAATGGGACAAGGAAATGTTACTAGTTTAGGGTGGTGGACAGAGACATGGCACAACTGGGGAAGTCTACTAAAGAATGTGTGAGCAATCATTTGTCATAGTATTCTGTATCAGTGGGGAGAGACCCACAGAATGAGTGGGAAGGAGTTGGACTCCCATGCTTGGGAGGCCCAATATGTTCTCAAAGAGATGGGGTGGTATCTCTTGAGAACATGGGTGGTTCTAATAGGGAAGGACAGACTACTGTGTCAAGCCCTCAGCATTGTAGCAAGTATCTATGAATCTTGTCCTTCAAGGAGTGAAGCCTGATGGTCACCCAAGAACCCCAAGGGAAAGGGGAGGGAGGAATAGAATAGATGGAAGAGGAGTACTTATGGAGCAATGGAAGTGTTTTGTATTATCTTGCAATGATGGACACAGGCCATGTTAGTTTTCATCAAAAATTTATAAAAGTGTATGGTCTAAAATGTAAACCATAACATAAACCATTGACCATGGTTAGTAGCTTTGTTTCAAGATTTGTACATCAGTTGTAACAAATGTACCATCCACATGTAAAAAGGTATTAATAGAGAAGGTGGAAATGGAGGAGGATATACCCAATATGGGAGTCCCCTATATTCTGTATGCAATTTTTCTGTGACCTAAAACCACTTTGAAGACAAAATTATGAAAAGTAAGACAGTGGGGAAGAAATGGAAGAAAATGCCACTGTACATACAGGTCAAAAGATATTACAGTGATGAAAGGCAAAAGGTCAAAAATTAAAAAAATATTTTTCATTTTTTAAACCCCATTTTTAAATTTGGCAATATTCTTGGCTTCATTTTTTAAGAAGTTTTGAATCACAGAAGGATTACCACTATAGCAGGGGAGGATCAATGGTGTGGGGTGGCAGTAATGGGGGATCCATGGGAGAAAGTTCACCTGGGCATACATATAAGGTATCTAAGTATGTTCAAATGTTCATGGGGCATTACCACAGTGGGTAGAAATTCACATAACAAACAAAAGATTATTGAATCCCCATCTTGGGGAGCTCTGCCACATTCTCTAATGGAACAGAAACAATCCCCCAAACACAGGTACAATGACTAGTGAAGAAGAATGGTCCATTCGATGGGCCCTTGATATTGATGATTATGCTTATGAGCCTTTTGCTCTTGAATTAGCAACTTAGCCTAGTTCTGTATGGTGCCTAAGTGTTGCCTCCTGACAGCCTCCTCATTGCTCAAATGTGGCCTCTCTCTAAGCCAAACTCAGCATATCATTGCATTACCTTCCCCCCAGCGAGGGACATGACTCCTGGGGATGAGCATCCCTGGCACCGACGGATTAATACCAAGCAACAGACCTTGAATAAAAGAGGGGAAAGGTAAAGACAAGTGAGTTTATATGGCTAAGAGACTTCAAAGTGAGTTGGGAGGTCATCAGAGAGGTAATGCTTATGCACGTCTCAGCAGGATCTCATAGACAGACAAAATAGATACTACCCAAAACAGTGGGGCTCTTGAGGGCTCCAGAGGGACCCAGATCCTACAGTCATGGCAGATAGTTTTGGAGTTTATTGCCTTGCCAGTGGGCCCTACTTTGGAGATTGTGCTCCTGAGTGTGACAGAGTTTGACTCAGAGGTGACATCTCTACACATGCCTCTTCTGTACCTTTTATTTGAACCTATAGTTGGTGCTGGAGACTTGTTTCTCTGGGCTGTCCATGTACCAGCTGGACCTTAAGCCTCAGCAGAGTTGTAACCCTTACTGTCCAGTTCATTGAACTCATCCACAACAACTACCAAGGAGGTGGGGATAGACAACCACTACACCAAGGAACCAAGAGAGTCTATGACTGCAAGCAAGAGAGTCCCATCCATCAGCCATATGGGATCAAATTCCCCTCTCAATTAGAGATGGAGTGGGCTTCAGCACTGCAGAATCCTCAGGACTGGGGACTAAAATATGGACTAGAGTAGACTTACTGGTATTCTACTCTAGACTTATTGTTATTCTAAAAATGAAGAAATTATACCATTGATGTGGAGACAGTGCCCACTGGAGGTGCTGACATCAGGGGGAGGGAAAAAGAGGTGCAATATGGGGGCATTTTCAGGAGTT
>PVKH010017918.1:0-15280 GCA_004027955.1 Chaetophractus vellerosus | reverse complement strand
CCAAGACCTTCAGCTTGGAAATGTAAGCGCCTCACATGTAACATGATGCAAATGCACCTGTTGTCTCTTATAATCAGTGTCTTAAAATTAGTTTCACCTAATGCTCTCTAACTGAACCCAGAATATGTGTTTTGAAAGCATGGAAATTATTTTTTATTCAGTTTCTCAGCCCTGGTTTTTGCTAACAAACAATGCCAAACCTCTGCAATTATTTAATGCACTGTGAATACACTCTGATCATCAGTTTTTCAAACCAAGCCATTTCCTTGTTTGATTCATGGCTATGCCTTTCTGTTTGTTAGAATGAATGCCAAATCTCTGCTCTTACCTAATGCTGTGTCAATGTGCCAAGATCATCAGATTTACAAGGCAAGGAATGTCCTTGTTTGTCTCATGCCTATGCCCTTATTTTGAGTTACAGTTAATAGAACCTCACCGCTATTACCAAATGCTCTGTGAATGCACCAGGAACACCAGTTTTCCAAACTAAGGAAAATCCTTGTTTGATTTGTGGCTATGCCCTTGTTTTCAGTTACAAGTAATGAAAATCAGTGCTGTTACCTACCGCAATGTGAATGCACTAAGAATTTCAGTTTCCCAAGCTAAGGAACATACTTGTTTATCTCATTCCTAGCCAATTGTTTTCATTTAGAATGAATGCCATATCATAGGTTGTGCTTACCACTCTGGGAATTCAGTGGAAACCTCAGTTTTCAAATCCAAGCCTGTTACTTGTTTAAACGGTGCCTCTGCCCTTCTTTTCCTGTACAGTTCTTTTCAAATCCCTGCCCTAAGCTAACACTGTCATAACGCACCAAGACCTTCAGCTTGGAAATGTAAGCACCTCACATGTTTCATGCAGCAAATGCCCCTGTTCTCACTTATAATCAATGTCTTAAGATGAGCTTTACCTTATCCTCTGTAACTGAACCCAGATTATGAGCTTTCAAAGCAAGGGAATTATTTCCTTTTTCAGCCACTTGGCCCTGTTATTCACTAACAAACAATGCCAAAAATCTACAATTATTTAATGCACTGTGAATGCCTCTTATCCTCAGTTTCTCAAAGCAAGCAATTTCATTGCTTGATTGCTGGCTATGCACTTCTGTTTGTTAGAATGAATGCCGAATCTCTGCTCTTACCTAATGCTGTGTCAATGTGCCAAGATCATCAGATTTACAAGTCAAGTAATTTCCTTGTTTGTCTCGTGCCTATACCCTTTTTTTCAGTTACAGTGAATGGAAACTCTCCACTATTACCAAACGCTCGGTGAAAGCACCAGGAACACCTGTTTTCCAAACTAAAAAAGGTCCTTGTTTGATTCCTGGCTATGCGCACATTTTCAGTTACCAGGAAAGAAAATCAGTGCTCTTACCTACCACACTGCGGATGCCCCAAGAACTTCAGTTTTCCAAGCTAAGGAACATACTCGCTTATCTCATTCCTAGCTACTTCTTTTTGGTTAGAAAGAATGCCAAATCATAGGTTCTGCTTACCACTCTGGGAATACAATGGAAACCTCAGTTTTCAAATCCAAGCCTGTTACTTGTTTAAATGGTGCCTCTGCCCTTCTTTTCCCTTACAGTTCTTTTCAAATCCCTGCCCTAAGCTAACACTGTCATAATGCACCAAGACCTTCAGCTTGGAAATGTAAGTACCTCACATGTTTCATCCAGCAAATGCACCTGTTTTCACTTATAATCAATGTGTTAAGATGAGTTTCACCTAATCCTCTGTAACTGAACCAAGAATATGTGTTTTGAATGCAAGGAAATTATTTCTTTTTTCGGCCTATTGGCCCTGGTTTTCACTAAGAATCAATGACAAAACTGCAATTATTTAATGTGCTGTGAATGCAGTCTGATCATCAGTTTCTCAAACCGAGCAATTTCCTTGTTTGATTCATGGCTATGCCCTTATGTTTCTTAGAATGAATGCCAAATCTCTGCTCTTACCTAATGCTGTGTCAATGTGCCAAGACCATCAGATTTACAAGGCAAGCAAGTTACTTTTTTGTCTTGGGCCTATGTTCTTGCTTTTAGCTACAGCGATTGGAACCACAACGCTATTACGAAATGCTGTGTGAATGCACCAGTAACACCAGTTTTCCAAACTAAGAAAAATCCTTCTTTGATTCGTGGCTATGACTTTGTTTTCAGTTACCAGGAATGAAAATCAGTGGTCTTACCTACCGCACTGCAAATCCACCCAGAACTTCAGTTGTCCAAGCTAAGGAACATACTCGTTTAACTGATTCCTAGCTACATGTTTTCAGTTAGAATGATTGCCAAATCATAGGTTCTGCTTACCGCTCTGGGAATTCAATGGAAACCTCAGTTTTTAAATCCAAGCCTGTTACTTGTTTAAATGGTGCCTGTGCCCTTCTTTTCCCTTACAGTTCTTTTCAAATTACTTCCTTAAGCTAACACTGTCAGAATGCACCAAGACCTTCAGGTTGGAAATGTAAGTGCCTCACATGATTCATGCAGGAAATGCACCTATTTTCCCTTATAATCAATGTCTTAAAATTAGTTTCACCTAATCCTCTGTAACTGAACCCAGAATATGTGTTTTGAAAGCAAGGAAATTATTTCCTTTTTTGGCCACTCGGCCCTGTTATACACTAACCAACAATGCAAAATATCTGCAATTATTTAATGCACTGTGAATGCCTCTAATCATCAGTTTCTCAAAGCAAGCAATTTCATTGTTTGATTCGTGGCTATGCCCTTCTGTTTGTTAGAATGAATGCCAAATCTCTGCTCTTACCTAATGCTGTGTCAATGTGTCAAGATCATCAGATTTACAAGTTAAGGAATTTCCTTGTTTGTCGAGCCTATACCCTTTTTTTTCAGTTACAGTGAATGGAACCTCTTCACTATTACCAAACGCTCTGTGAATGCACCAGAAACACCAGTTTTCCAAACTAAGAAAAATCCTTGTTTTATTCGTGGCTATGTGCTCATTTTCAGTTACCAGGAAAGAAATTCAGTGCTCTTATCTACTGCACTGTGGATGCCCCAAGAACTTCAGTTTTCCAAGCTAAGGAACATACTCATTTATCTCATTGCTAGCTACTTCTTTTCAGTTAGAAAGAGTGCCATATCACAGGTTCTGCTTACCACTCTAGGATTCAAAGGAAACCTCAGTTTTCAAATCCAAGCCTGTTACTTGTTTAAACGGTGCCTCTGCCCTTCTTTTCCCTTACAGTTCTTTTCAAATTCCTGCCTTAATCTAACACTGTCAGAATGCACCAGGACCTTCAGCTTGGAAATGTAAGTGCCTCACATGTAACATAGAGCAAATGCACTGGGTTTCACTTATAATCAGTGTCTTAAAATTAGTTTCACCTAATCCTCTCTAACTGTACCCAGAATATGTGTTTTGAAAGCATGGAAATTATTTTTTTATTCTGCTTCTCAGCCCTGGTTTTCACTAACAAACAATGCCAAACCTCTGCAATTATTGAATGCGCTGTGAATACACTCTGATCATCAGTTTTTCAAACCAAGCCATTTCCTTGTTTGATTCATGGCTATGCCTTTCTGTTTGTTAGAATGAATGCCAAATCTCTGCTCTTACCTAATGCTGTGTCAATGTGCCAAGATCATCAGATTTACAAGGCAAGGAATGTCCTTGTTTGTCTCGTGCCTATGCCCTTTTTTTTGAGTTACAGTTAATAGAACCTCACCGCTATTACCAAATGCTCTGTTAATGCACCAGGAACACCAGTTTTCCAAACTAAGGAAAATCCTTATTTGATTCGTGTCTATGCCCTTGTTTTCAGTTAAAAGTAATGAAAATCAGTGCTGATACCTACCGCAATGTGAATGCACCAAGAATATTAGTTTTCCAAGCTAAGGAACATACTTGTTTATCTCATTCCTAGCCAAATGTTTTCATTTAGAATGAATGCCGTATCATAGGTTGTGCTTACCGCTCTGGGAATTCAATGGAAACCTCAGTTTTCAAATCCAAGCCTGTTACTTGTTTAAATGGTGCCTCTGCCCTTCTTTTCCCTTACAGTTCTTTTCAAATCCCTGCCCTAAGCTAACACTGTCATAACGCACAAAGACCTTCAGCTTGGAAATGTAAGCCCCTCACATGTTTCATGCAGCAAATGCACATGTTCTCACTTATAATCAATGTCTTAATATGAGTTTTACGTAATCCTCTCTAACTGAACCCAGATTATGAGTTTTCAAAGCAAGGAAATTATTTCCTTGTTCAGCCGCTTGGCCCTGTTATTCACTAGCAAACAATGCAAAAAATCTGCAATTATTTAATGCGCTGTGAATGCCTCTGATCCTCAGTTTCTCAAAGCAAGCAATTTCATTGCTTGATTTCTGGGTATGCGCTTCGGTTTGTTAGAATGAATGCCAAATCTCTGCTCTTACCTAATGCTGTGTCAATGTGCCAAGATCATCAGATTTACAAGGCAAGCAAGTTACTTGCTTGTCTCGCGCCTATGCCCTTGTTTTCAGTTACATTGAATGGAACCTCACTGCTATTACAAAGGCTATGTGAATGCACCAGGAACACCAGTTTTCCAAACTAAGGAAAATACTTGTTTGATTCGTGTCTATGCCCTTGTTTTCAGTTACAAGGAATGAAAATTGGTGCTCTTACCTACCGCACTGCAAATGCACCGAGAACTTCATTTTTCTCAGCTAAGGAAAATACTCATTTAACTCATTCCTAGCTACGTTTTTCATTTAGAATGAATGCCAAATCATAGGTTTTGAAATCCAAGCCTGTTGCTTGTTTAAACGGTGCCTCTGCACTTCTTTTCCCTTATATTTCTTTTCCAATTCCTGCCTTAAGCTTACACTGTTAGAATGCATGAAGACATTCACTTGGAAATGAAAGCGACTCACATGTTTCATGCAGCAAATGCACCTGTTTTCACTTATAATCAATGTCTTAAAATTAGTTTCACCTAAACCTCTGTACCTGAACCCAGATTATGTGTTTTGAAAGAAAGGAAATTATTTCTTTTTTTGGCCTCTCTGCCCTGGTATTCACTAACAAAATGTGCCAAAACATTGCAATTATTAAATGTGCTGTGAATCCACTTTGATCATCAGTTTCTCAAACCAAGCAATTTCCCTGTTTGATTCCTGGCTATGCCCCTGTTTGTTATAATGAATGCCAAAGCTCTGCTCTTAATTAATGCTGTGTCAATGTGCTAAGATCATCAGATTTACCTGGCAAGGAAGTTATTTGTTTGTCTCACACCTATGCCTGTGTTTTCAGTTACAGTAAATGGAACCTCACCGCTATTACCAAAAGCTCTGTGAAAGCACCAGGAACACCAGTTTTCCAAACTAAGAATAATCCTTGTTTGATTCGTGGCTATGCCCTTGCTTTCAGTTACAAGGAATGAAATTCAGTGCTCTTACCTACCGCACTGCGAATGCACCAAGAACATCAGTTTTCCAAGCAAAGAGACATACTCTTTTAACTCATTTCTAGCTACTTCTTTTCACTTACAATGAATGCCAAATCATAGGTTCTGCTTACTACTCTCAGAATTCAGTGCAAACCTCAGTTTTCAAATCCAAGCCTCTTACTTGTTTAAATGGTGCCTCTGCCCTATTTTCCCTCACAGTTCTTTTCAAATTCCTGCCTTAAGCTAACACTGTCAGAATGCACCAAGACCTTCAGCTTGGAAATGTAAGAACCTCACAAGTTTCATGCAGCAAATGCACCTGTTTTCACTTATAATCAATGTCTTAAGATTAGTTTCACCTAATCCTCTGTAACTGAACCCAATATATGTGTTTTGAAGGCAAGGAAATTATTTCTTTTTCAGCCTCTCTGCACTGGTTTTCACTAACAAACAATGCCAAAACTCTGCAATTATTTAGTGCGCTGTGAATGCACTTTGATCATCAGTTTCTCAAACCAAGCAATTTCCTTGTTTGATTCATGGCTATGGCTTTCTGTTTGTTAGAATGAATTCCAAATCTCTGCTATTACCGAATTCTGTGTCATTGTGCCAAGATCATCAGATTTACAAGGCCAGCATGTTACTTGTTTGTCTCGTGCCTTTGCCCTTGTTTTCAGTTACAGTGAATGTAACACCACCGCTATTACCAAACGCTCTATGAATGCACCAGGAACACCAGGTTTCCAAACTAAGAAAAATCCTTCTTTGATTTGTGGCTATGCCCCTGATTTCACTTAAAAGGAATGAAAATCAGTGCTCTTACCTACCACACTGTGAATGCACCAGGAACATCATTTTTCCAAGTTGAGGAACATACTCATTTAACTCATTCCTAGCTACTTGTTTTCAGTTAGAATGAACGCCAAATCACAGGTTCTGCTTACCTCTCTAGGAATTCAATGGAAACCTCAATTTTCAAATCCAAGCCTGTTCCTTGTTTAAACGATGCCCCTGCCCTTCTTTTCCCTTATAGTTGTTCTCAAATTACTGCCTTAAGCTAACACTGTCAGAACGCACCAAGTCATTCAGCTTGGAAATGTTAGCGCCTCACATGCTTCATGCAGCGAATGCACCTGTTTTCACTTATAATCAATGTCTTAAGATTAGTTTCACCTAATCCTCACTATCTAAACCCAGAATATGTGTTTTTTTTAAAGATTTATTTATTTTTTATTACATATCTCCCCTTCCCCCTCATGCGGGGATGCACTGAAAGTGGTGGCTGTTCAGGCGTGGCTTTCCCCACTTGTGGGAGGTCTCTGCATCCATTCACGGCCAGCGCTTGCTTCAGTTCGTGGGTGGCTGGCTGCGCTCCATCTGCAGGTGACCTGCCCTGTACATGGTGGCTCTTGCCCTGTCCATGGCAGCCTCTTGCCCTGCCCACTGCAGCTCCATCACGCCCGTGGTGGCTTGCCATTCTCAAGGTGGTTTGCCCACTAAGAGAGGTCCCTGGGAATCAAACCCAGGGACTCCCATGTGGTATGCTGACACCCTATCCACTGGGCTATCGAGCTGGCCCCTCTGCAATTTTTTAATGCACTGTGAATGCACTCTGATCATCAGTTCCTCAGAACAAGCAATTTCCTTGTTTAATTCCTGGTTATGCCCTTCTGTTTGTTAGAATGAATACCATATCTCTGCTCTTACGTAATGCTGTGTCAATGTGCCAAGATCATCAGATTTACAAGGCAAGCAAGTTACTTGTTTGACTCGTGCCTATGCCCTTGTTTTCAGTTACAATGAATGGAATTCCACCGCTATTATCAAACGCTCTGTGAATGCACCAGGAAAACCAGCTTTCCAAACTAAGAAAAATACTTGTTTCATTCGTGGCTATGCCCTTGTTTTCAGTTACAAGGAATGAAAATCTGTGCTCTTACCTACCACACTGCGAAGGCACCATAAACCTCAGTTTTCCAAGCTACATAATATACTCATTTAACTCATTCCTAGCTACTTGTTTTCTGTTAGAATGAATGCCAAATCATAGGTTCTGCCCAGCACTGTGGGAATTCAATGGAAACCTCAGTTTTCAAATCCAAGACTGTTACTTGTTTAAATGGTGCCTCTGCCCTTCTTTTCCCTTACAGTTCTTTTCAAATTCCTTCCTTAAGGGAACACTGTCAGAATGCACCACGACCTTCAGCTTGGATATGTAAGTGCGTTACATGTTTCATGCAGCAAATGCACCTGTTTTCACTTATAATCAATATCTTAAGATTACTTTCTCCTAATCCTCTGTAACTGAACCCAGAATATGTGTTCTGAAAGCAAGGAAATTATTTCTTTTTTTGGCCTCTCTGCCACGGTTTTCAAGAAGAAACAGTGCATAAACTCTGCAATTATTTAATGTGCTGTGAATGCACTGTATTCATCAGTTTCTCAAACCAAGCCATTCCTTTGTTTAATTATTGGCTATGCCCTTCTGTTTGTTAGATTGAAAGCAAAATCTCTGCTCTTACCTAATGCTGGGTCAATGTTCCAAGATCATCAGATTTTGAATGCAAACAAGTTACATGTTTGACTCATGCCTAGGGCCTTGCTTTCAGTTACAATGAATGGAACCTCACCACTATTACTAAATGCTCTGTGAATGCACCAGGAACAACAGTTTTTGAAACTAAAAAAAATACTTGTTTGATTCATGGCTATGCCCTTCTTTTCAGTTACAAGGAATGAAAATCAGTGCTCTTACCTACCGCACTGCGAATGCATCAAGAACATCAGTTTTCCAAGATAAGGAATTTACTCGTTTAAACCATTCCTAGCTACTTGTTTTCAGTTAAGATGAATGCCAAATCATATGTTCTGCCTACCTCTTTGTTAATTCATTGGACACCTCAGTTTTCAAATCCAAGCCTGTTACTTGTTTAAATGGTGCCACTGCCCTTCTTTTCCCTTACAGTTCTTTTCAAATTCCTGCCTTAAGCTAACACTATCAGAACGCTCCAAGACCTTCAGCTTGGAAATGTAACTGCTCTTTCTTAATGCTGTGTCAATGTGCCACAATCGTCAGATTTACAAAGCAAGCAAGTTACTTGTTTGACTCGTGCCTATGCCCTTGTTTTCAGTTACAGGGAATGAAAATCAGTGCTTTTACCTACAGCACTAAGAATGCACCAAACACATTAGTTTTCCAAACAAAGATATACACTATTTTAACTCCTTCCTAAGTACTTGTTTTCAGTTAGAATGAATGCCTAATCACAGGTTCTGCATACCTCTGTGGGAATTCAATGGAAACCTCAGTTTTGAAATCCAAGCCAGTAAATTGTTTAAACGGTGCCTCTGACTCTTTAAGCTAACACTGTCAGAACACACCAATAGTTCAGCTTGGATATCTAAGCCCCTCTCATATTTCATGTACCAAATTCACCTGTTTTCACTTATACTCAATGTCTAAACATTAGTTTCACATAATACCCTGTGAGTAAGTGCAGAATATGTGTTTGTAAGCAAGGAAATTATATCATTATATAGCCTCTCTACCCTGGTTTTCACTAACAAACAATGCCAAAACTCTGCAATTAATTAATGCACTGTGAATGCACTCTGATCAACAGTTTCTCAAACCAAGCAATTTCCTTGTTGATTCATGGCTATGCCCTTCTGTTTGTTAGAATGAATGCCAAGTCTCTGCTCTTACATAATGCTTTGTAAATGTGCCAAGATCAAAAGATTTACAAGGGAAGCAAGTTTGTTGTTTTACTCATTTTATGCCCTTCTTTTCAGTTACCATGAATGCCACCTCACCACTATTACGAAACACTGTGTGAATACACCAGGATCATCAATTTTTGGAACTAAAAAAATACTTGTTTAATTCGTGGCTATGCCCATGTTTCCAGTTACAAGTAATGCAAATCACTGCTCTACCCTACTGCACTGCGAATGCACCAAGTCATCAGTTTTTCAAACCAAGAAATATACTTTTTTAACTCGTTCCTAGGTATTTGTTTTCAGATAGAATGAATGTCAAAAAATTGGTCCTGCCAACCACTGTTGGAATTCAATGGAAACCTCAGTTTTCAAAACGATGGTAATTACTTCTTCAAACGGTGTCCCTGATTGTATTTTCCCTTAAAATTCTTTTCAAATTCCTGCCTTACCCTAACACTGTCTGAACACACCAAGGTCTTCTGCTTGGAAATCCAAGCCCCTCACTTGTTTCTTTCAGCACATACACCTGTTTTCAATTATATTGAATGTCTAAAGATAGGTTTCACCTAATGATCTGTAAGTGAACTCAGAGCATCTGTTTTGAAAGCAAGGAAATTACTTCTTTATGCCGCTTCTCTCCCTGTTTTTCACTAAAAATAAATGCCAATACTCTGCAATTACTTAATGTGCTGTGAATGCACTCTGATCATCAGTTTCTCAAAACAAGCAATTTCCTTGTTTCATTCATGGAAATGCCCTTCTGGAAGTTAGAATGAATGCCAAATCTCTGTTCTTACCTAATGCTGTGTAAATGTGCCCAGGTCATTAGTTGGTAATAGCAAGCAAGTTACTTCTTTGAGTCATGGCTTTGTCCTTGTTTCCAGTTACAATGAACGGCACCAACTGCTATTACCTAACACTGTGTGAATGCATGAGGATCATCAGTTTTCCAAACTAAGAAAAATACTTCTTTAACTCATGGCTATGCCCTTGCTTTCAGTTACAAGGAATGCAAATCACTGCTCTTACCTACCTCACTGCGAATGCACCAAGATCATCAGTTTTCCAAACAAAGAAACATATTTGTTAACTCATTTCTAGGTACTTATTTTCAGGAAGAATGAATGTGAAAACACTGGTTCTGCCTACCACTGTGGGAATTCAATGCAAACCTCAGTTTTCAAAACCGAGCCCGTTATTTGTTGAAACGGTGCCTCTGCCCTTCTTTTCCCTTTCAATTCTTTTAAAATTCCTGCCTTAATCTAACACTGTCTGAATGCACCAAGATCTTCAGCTTGGAAATCCAAGTCCCACAGTTGTTTTCTGCACAAAATGCTCCTGTTTTCACTTATAATCAATGTCTGTTGATTGGTTTCACCTTATGCTAAGTAAGTGAACCCAGAACATCTGTTTCAAAAGCAAGGAAATTACTTCTAATTCAGCTTCTCTGCCCTGGTTTTCACTACCAACAAAATCCAAAAGCTGCAATAGCTTAATGCACTGTGAATGCTCTCCGATCATCAGTTTCACAAACCAAGGAATTTCCTTGTTTAAGTCGTGGCTATGCCCTTCTGGATATTAGAATGAATGCCAAATTTCTGCTCTTACCTAATGCTGTGTAAGTGTGCCAAGATCATTAGTTTTACATAACAAGAAATTTACTTGTTTGATCCTGCCTTTGCCCTTGTTTTCAGTTACAATGTATGACACCTCACTGCTATTACCTAACACTGTGTGAATGCACCAGGGCCATCAGTTTTCCAAAATAAGAAATATACTTGTTTAATTCGTGGCTATGTCTTCTTTTCAGATACAGTGAATGCATATCACTGCTCTTACCTACAGCCCAGCGAATGCACCAAGATCATCAGTTTTCAAAACTAAGAAATATGCTTGTTTAACTCATTCCTCTGTACTTGTTTTCAGTTAGAATAAATGCCAAATCACAGGTTCTGCCAACCACTGTGGGAATTGAATGGAAACCTCAGTTTTCAAAACCATGCCCATTACTTGTTCAAATGGTGACTCTGCCTGTATTTTCCCTTACAATTCTTTTCAAATTTGTACCTTACCCTAACACTGTCTGAATGCACCAAGGCCTTCAGCTTGGAAATCCAAGCCCCTCACTTGTTTCTTGCACCAAATGCACCTGTTTTCATGTATAATCAATGTCTAAAGTTTGGTTTCACCTAATTCTCTGTAAGTGAACCCAGAGCACCTGTTTTGAAAGTACGGAAATTACTTCTTGTTTAAGCCCATCTGCCCTAGGTTTCACTACCCACCAATGCAAAAACTCTGCAAATACTTAAGGCACTGTGAATGCACTCTGATCATCAGTTTCTGAAACCAAGAAATTTCCTTAATTCGTGGCTATGCCCTTCTGGAAGTTAGAATGAAAGCCAAATCTCTGCCCTTACCTAATGCTGTGTAATTGTGCCAAGATTATCAGTATTACATAGCAAGCAAGTTACTTTTTTGACTCATTTTAGGCCCTTCTTTTCAGTTACAATGAATGCCACCTCACCACTATTACCAAACACTGTGTGAATACACCAGGATCATCAGTTTTCCAAACTAAAGAAAAATACTTGTTTAATTCGTGGTTTTGCACATGTTCTCAGTTACAAGGAATGCAAATCACTGCTCTATCCAACCACACTGTGAATGCACCAAAATCATCAGTTTTTCAAACCAAGAAATATACTCATTTAACTCATTCCTAGTGTTTTGGTCAGCCACATGAGTGCCTTTTGAAATACACCAAAGATTGGTCAGTCTTTATAAAGGGTATTTATTTGGGGTAGAAGCTTACAGGTACCAGGCCACAAAGTATAAATTTCTTCCCATACCAAAGTCCACATTTTGGAGGAAGATGGCTGCCGACATCTCCAGGGTTCAGGCTTCTGGGTTCCTCTGTTCCCAGGGCTGCATTTCTCTCTGGGCTTAGCTTCTGTTTCCTTCAGGAGTTCAGCTGAAGACTATGAGATGCTCTGCATTGTGTCTCTCCACAAGGCCAGCTGTAGTCTATCTGGCGATTGGCTCACTCCAACATCAGAACTGCTTCTCAAATCTGCTTCTCCAAATCTCTTCTCTCAATCTGCTTCTCTGCTGCCTCTTATCTAGCCTTCCATACTTGAGACCACCCCCACCGAGGGGCGGGGCTCAACATCTCACTGATGTGGCAGTTAACGCCCTACTCACAACTCAATCATGCCCAGATGAACAGACCAGCTTACAAACATAATCTAATCTATATTTTTGGAATTCATAATTAATTCAAACTCAAACCATTACACCTAGGTACTTGTTTTCAGTTGGAATGAATGCCAAATCAAAGGTTCTGCCAAACACTGTGGGAATTAAATGGAAGCCTCAGTTTTCCAAACCATGCCCATTACTTGTTCAAATGGTGACTCTGCTTGTATTTTCCCTTACAATTCTTTTCAAATTCCTAACTTACCCTAACACTGTCTGAACACAACAAGGTTTTCTGCTTGGAAATGCAAGCCCCTCACTTGTTTCTTTCACCACATGCACCTGTTTTCACTTATATTCAATGTCTAAAGACAGGTTTCACCTAATGATCTGTAAGTGAACTCAGAACATCTGTTTTGAAAGCAAGGAAATTACTTCTTTATACAACCTCTGTCCCTGTTTTTTGCTACAAATAAATGCCAATACTCTGCAATTACTTAATGTGCCATGAATGGACTCTGATCATCAGTTTCTCAAAACAAGCAATTTCCTTGATTCATTCGTGGAAATGCCCGTCTGGAAGTTAGAAAGAATGACAAATCTCTGCTCTTACCTAATGCTGTGTAAATGTGCCCTGGTGATTAGTTGGTAATAGCAAAGAAGTTACTTCTTTGAGTCATGGCTTTGTCCTTGTTTCCAGTTACAATGAATGGCACCAACTGCTATTACCTAACACTGTGTGAATGCATGAGGATCATCAGTTTTCCAAACTAAGAAAATTACTACTTTAAATCATGGCTATGCCCTTGCTTTCAGCTACAAGGAATGCAAATCTCTGCTCTTACTTACCGCACTGCAAATGCACCAAGATCATCAGTTTTACAAACAAAGAAATATACTTGTTTAACTCATTCCTAGGTACTTATTTTTAGGTAGAATAAATGTGAAATCACTGGTTCTGGCTACCACTGTGGGAATTCAATGGAAACCTCATTTTTCAAAACCGGGCCAGTTACTTGTTGAAACGGTGCCTCTACCCTTCTTTTCCCTTACAATTCTTTTAAAATTCCTGCCTTAAACTAACACTGTCTGAACACACCAAGATCTTCAGCTTGGAAATCCAAGTCCCACAGTTGTTTTTTGCATGAAATGCTCCTGTTTTCACTTATAATCAATGTCTGAAGACTTGTTTCACCTAATGCTAAGTAAGTGAACCCAGAACATCTTTTTTTTGAAAGTGAGGAAATTACTTCTTATTCGGCTTATCTGCTCCAGTTTTCACTATCAACAAATGCCAAAACCTGCAATTACTAAATGCGCTGTGAATGCTCTCTGACCATCAGTTTTGCATACCAAGCAATTTCCTTGTTTAAGTCGTGGCTATGCCCTTCTGGAAATTAGAATGAATTCCAAGTCTCTGCTCTTACCTAATGCTGTGTAAATGTGCCAAGATCATCAGTTTTACATAACAAGCAATTTAATTGTTTGATTTGTGCCTTTGCCATTGTTTTCAGTTAAAATCGAAGACACCTCACTGTTATTACCTAACACTGTGTGAATGCACCAGGACCACCAGTTTTCCAAACTAAGAAATATACTTGTTTAATTCGTGGCTATGTCTTGTTTTCAGATACAGTGAATGCATATCACTGCTCTTATGTACAACCCAGCAAATGCACCAAGATCATCAGTTTTCAAAACTAAGAAATATGCTTGTTTAACTCATTCCTCTGTACTTGTTTTCAGTTAGAATGAATGCCAAATCACAGGTTCTGCCAACCACTGTGGGAATTGAATGGAAACCTCAGTTTTCCAAACCATGCCCTTTACTTGTTCAAATGGTGACCCTGCTTGTATTTTCCCTTACAATTCTTTTCAAATTCCTACCTTTCCCTAACACTGTCTGAACACAACAAGGTTTTCTGCTTGGAAATGCAAGCCCCTCACTTGTTTCATGCACCAAATGCACCTGTTTTCACTTATAATCAATGTCTAAAGATTGGTTTCAGCTAATTCTCTGTAAGAGAACCCAGAACCTCTGTTTTGAAAGTAAGGAAATTACTTCTTGTTTAAGCCCATCTCTCCGGGTTTTTCACTAACAACCAATGCAAAAACTCTGCAAATACTTAAGGCACTGTGAATGCACGCTGATCATCAGTTTCTAAAACCAAGAAATTTCCTCGTTTAATTCGTGGCTATGCCCTTCTGGAAGTTAGAATGAACGCCAAATCTCTGCCCTTACCTAATGCCGTGTAATTGTGCCAAGATCATCAGTTTTACATAGCGAGCAAGTTACTTGTTTGACTCCTTTTATGCCCTTCTTTTCAGTTACAATGAATGCCACCTCACCACTATTACCAAACGCTGTGTGAATACACCAGGATCATCAGTTTTCCAAACTAAAAGAAATACTTGTATAATTCATGGCTATGCACATGTTTCCAGTTACAAAGAATGCAAATCACTGCTCTACCCTAATGCACTGTGAATGCACCAATATCATCAGTTTTGCAAACCAAGAAATATACTTGTTTAACTCATTCCTAGCTTTTGTTTTCAGGTAGAATGAATGTGAAACCATGGGTTCTGCATACCACTGTGGGAATTCAATGGAAACCTCAATTTTCAAAACCAAGCCCGTTATTTGTTGAAATGGTGCCTCTGCCCTTCTTTTCCCTTTCAATACTTTTTAAATTCCTGCCTTAATCTAACACTGTCTGAATGCACCAAGATCTTCAGCTTGGAAAACCAAGTCCCACAGTTGTTTTTTGCACAAAATGCTCCTGTTTTCACTTATAATCAATGTCTGAAGACTGGTTTCACCTAACGCTAAGTAAGTGAACCCAGAACATATGTTTTGAAAGTGAGGAAATTACTTCTTATTCGGCTTATCTGCTCCAGTTTTCACTATCAATAAATGCCAAAACCTGCAATTACTAAATGTGCTGTGAATGCTCTCTGACCATCAGTTTC
>PVKH010017917.1:0-15279 GCA_004027955.1 Chaetophractus vellerosus | reverse complement strand
CAATTTCAATAGCAATGACTCATAATGCTAGTCATCAATAACAGGTGCCCATCAATGGATCATCCTCCTTTGCCACATACTGCCCCTGCACTCAGGGGGATGTTACTACTCTTCTGGAAAATATGGCAGAGCTCTCCAAGATGGGAATTCAGTGTTCTCCCATTTATTGAGTAATTCTTCATCCTGTGACCATGTCCCGTGAGCCTTTGAACAATTATGTATGTCTTTTATGTATTTTCAGGTGGACTTCTTCCCATGCACCCCAAACCTTGACACCCCCACACCTATGATCCTCTCCCATCCCCATTATGACCCTTCTGTGATCCATAGCCTCTTCACAGGTGAAGACATAACAATAGCCAATTGCAATGAATAGGAAAATGAAATAATAATCATATTTAAATGTAAGAGTTAAAATATAGGAGAACTTAAAAATTAAAAAGTAATTTTAAAAAATAGAAAAAAAGAAAAGATGTTGTTAAAAGATTGGGCTATTCAAAAAATGTGAAAAAATAATAATGTATATATGTATAAAATTTTTTTTCCAATTTTGCCTTGTCGGTGCAATATCTTGTGTCCAGTCTGTTTCGTGGCACCTTCCTCTTTTCACTCTCAAGCAGCCCTCCTTTTTTTATTTAATTTTCAAAGAAGTTTTGGGTCACAGCAGAGTCACACACAGAATACAAGACAATCTCATATACTGAACCTCCTCCTCCATTCCCCCCCATATGAAAACCTTTTTGTATGTGGATGGCAGCGCCAACATAACTGACAAACAGATAGTGAAACATAGTTCCCCAACATTGTCATTGGTCCACTTCAAGGTCCACATTTTAGATAGTACACTTTTATAAATTTTGATGATTATCACCCTGTCCCATATCCACCACCGCAAGGCAATGGAAAACACTTCACTTTGTTAGTATTTTGTTTGAGATTTATATCTATATTCATGAATGAGATTGGACTATAATCCCTTTCTTGTTTGGTTTTTACATTAAGGTTATAATGTTTTATAAAGTGAATTAAAAAACATTTCTCTATTTTCTGAAGGAGTTTAGAGGATCAGAATATGTTTCTTCAATATTTAGTAAAAGCTGCTATAAAAGTTTATATACCTAGAATTTTATATTTTCAAAACTGTGTAATTTTATTTTCCATGTTTCCAGAAATTTTTAGATTTTCTTTAAATTCGTGAATAACTATTTTTATGTCATGTTTTTAATTTTTGAATTTTTTGGGAAATGAATAGATTTTATATTAACTGTAGTTGTCTTTTCAAATGCCATTTCTTTGTATTTTACATGAAATACATTGGTCAATATGTGTTTGTGAATACAGATTTTTCAAAGGTTTAGAAAATTATGTGGTACATGATCTTATATTGTGTTAAATCCCAATAGATCTAGTGTATGTCTTTGTAATCAAGCATGTTAATGCAATCCAGAAAATATATATTGACACAAAGGGAGATCCATAAGTTTTATAGTCTTGCATTAGTTAAGTTTCTCTTCAAATGTAAAGGAAACAATGGTTTTCAGAGAATTTTGGGGTAGGTAATCATGTATAAGAAATAGTGTACATGTAATAAACTTCTTAAGGTGTTCTTATTTTAGATTGCATGTTTCTTTTCTTTTTTCCATTAATTTTTATATTATTACTCTTTTATGTATTTGTATTCAACTTATTTTCTAGTTTCTTCTGTTGGATGCTTAGCTCATTAATTTTGAACCTCTATTTCTATTGTAACCATTTAGTGTTATAAATATTCATCCAATAATGCATTAATTTAGTACATCCTGCCGAGTCAGCTCACCACGTGGCGGCCTGCCAGCTAGCGGCGACTTGCCTGCTTGCAGCGGCTTGCCCTTGCTCGCGGCAGCTTGCCCTGCCCACTGTGGCTTGCCCTGCCTGCGGCGGCTTGCCTTCTCGAGGTGGTCTGCCTGCTCAAGGAGGCCCTGGAAACCGAACCCAGGGCCTCCAATGTGGTAAACTGGAGTCCTGCCAATTGAGCTACAGCCAGTTACCCCCAAATGATATTTATATAATTCCTCTCTAATAGAATTTTGCTGCGATTTGTTTCTCAGATTATTTCTTTTCCCTTTCTTTCATTTTTGTATTGCTATTAAAATTATTAAACTTCTGGAACATTTTAAGTTTTCAGTTAATCTTTGTTTTTTTTTTATAATTCCTTTCTTAATATTACACCATTGTCCACCACTAATAATTCCTATTCATTCTCACGTAGATAATGTTGATTTGTATCTTATTGATGATAAAAAATATTTTCTTAAGTTTCCTTCTAGCTCCCATAGGAGATCATTTCCAGAAATCTACTCTTCCCCAAATCTAAAAATGATGTGTTTTATCCATGTGCTGTGATGTTATATATTTTATTATAATATATAACTGTTTTATTACTTTTCTCTTATGAAGTATGAAATAAATATATACAAAGTGATGTCAAATGAAACATTTTTGAAAACATAACTTTCCCTGGCCTGTCTACTAGGCTGGCAAATCAATTCATTTTTCCTGTTTATATATCAGAATAAACTGAGATGTGGAATTTCTTCTCCAACACAGAGTTGTGTATCCTTTCATCAAGTGGAAGTCTTATTGGAAATGGATATGTACTATTTTATCATCTTGTCTTTCTACATTCTGAATATATATGATGTAATAAACATAGCAGAAATATAAAAAGTCACCAGGCTTTTCAGATCTTTGTCTCTCTCTCTCTATAACACTTTATGACAGTGAGAGGACCACTTTTCCTTCACAATTTAAACCAAATTCTATTCTATGTAGAATTCTTCATTTCATAATTTATTTAAGGGGTCATCATTCATGATTTCGTTGAATTTACTGTAAGCAAATAAAGCTCAATATTACATGTTTTTAATTTTCTGAAGACCACTTTTAATCTCCATTTTCTACAAAATGTCAAAACGTTGAGTGGTAAAGTTTCACTTACAAATTATTAAAGTTCATGTTCAGTTTCACCTGTAAGACTATAAGACACAGTCACCTCTCATTTTTCACATATTTATACTACAAATAGGACCTCATCCGATTCACTCTTACATGGTAAATTGTCACATGACTTATATTTCTCCATCTTACCCTTTCTGACATTTATGAAATTAGGGAGTTGGTTTTAATGATCTGACAACCGATGGAACTTAGTTTTCCAAGTTCATTTTACTCTCACATAAAATTGTTTAGCATATTGAGCAGCACAAATCTATTGTGTTTTTCTTCTAAGAATATCTTTTAACACCAAACCTTTTTCATGCCCTTTCTCATCTCTGACTTCTAAATATATAGATAAGAATTAAATATAGAAATATGATGTTATGAAATAGCACAAATACTTTATATCAGGGAAGATTGTATGTGGTCTAAGTTAAGCAAAGATTAATTGCCCCCAAAAGTAATGCAACCTCAGTGATATGCAACCCACATGTAGAGAGGGCTTTGCATCTTCCCTCACATGAGTGATTTCTTCAGGTGAATAATGTGATGACATGTGACCCAAACAAGAGGACAAATGTTATTAAAACAACCATTTCTGAGTTGGCAACCACAAGGACACCAGTGATGTAGTTATCAGTATAGGAAACTTTCATTAAAAGGAAAATTGCACAATAGTAGTGATTGATTTCATTGGGCCCACAGAAGAGAAGCCAAATTATGACAAAACACTGGGAGGAGGAATGGACAGCCCAAGCAGCATCAGTAGGAGACTTCATCTTGTCCTGTTCCTGGTAATCATGTAGCAGAGAGGTTCCAGATGGCAACACAACAATCAAAGGCCCTGACTATAAGGATGAAAATAGCAGTCATTCCAAAGAAGTGCATGAAACATGAAATTATCAAAGTGACGGCTTTTTCTCCATTAGCAGGTAATCAATTTGAGAATCATACAGCAGGTAGCAGATATCCACAGAGGATAAATGGCTGAAGAAAAGTGTATTGGTTGTTGAAAAGGCCAGGAAGTTTCCCCCCAAAAGGGCAACATGAAAAATAAGAAAAGCAAATTATGTACAGTTATGCAAATTATGCATAAAGCAAATTATGTTTATGTCATGGTCTCATGAAAATGAATCCTGATATGTTCCTCTGATGTTCTATGTTTGAATTTATTATATGCTATGCACAAATGGTATCTGAAATAAAACACATGAACAGGTATTTGCATGAAAACAGTTATAGTATGATCACAATTATTTAAAAAGTATCAACACATCATGGAAGTGAGTGTATAAATAATATTTATTAAATATATTCTTAGGAATCACAGTTAAATTCTCTAATATTTTTAATGTTTTCAAATATTCTGTTACATTGATGACACTAAATATGCATTTTATTCAGATTTAAAAATATTATGATTTTAAGTATTACTATTTCCAAAATGGAAAATGCTCTATAACTATTATTTATAATATATAAGTAATAATGCAAATTTATTAAGCTCAATGCAGGAATTTATTTTTATTGATAATTTCCAATTGTGCTCTTTAATCATAGTGGAGTTTTCATTTATGTCTTGTTCCCTTCTCCAGCATAATATTGATCACTTCTTTGAATTTTCTGCATGCATATGATCAAGAACTGCAATTGCATTTTTAAAAATTCACCTAAATGGCAAGCTGCTTGATTTGCAGAGTGGGTAACATTCCTTGAATTTGAGGAAAGGAAGGTGGCTGTATATTGAGCTTGGGATACCAATCTTACTGTGTTACAAGACATAATATAGGGGCCGGCTCGATAGCCCAGTGGATAGGGTGCCAGCATACCACATGGGAGGCCCTGGGTTCGATTCCCGGGGACCTCTCCTAGTGGGCAGACCGCCTTGAGAATGGCAAGCCGCCATGGGCGGGCCGGAGCCGCCATGGGCAGGGCAAGAAGCTGCCACGGACATGGCAAGGGCCACCACGGGCAGGGAAGGTCGCCCGCAGATGGAGCGCAGCCAGCCACCCGAGAACTGAAAGCCAGCCGTGAACCGACGCAGAGACCACCCACAAGTGGGGAAAGCCGCGCCTGCGCAGTGACCACTCTCGGTGCATCGCCGCAGCGGGGTAAGGGGAGATATGTAATAAAATAAATAAATCTTAAAAAAAAAAAAGACATAATATAGTTTAAATGTATTCAATCAAAAGAAGAATTTTTGCCACATTCTGAGATTTTGAAAAATAATTTTAAAATTATTTATCTTTCCTAATTGCATTTTAGTGTTAGGTTGTATTTAAGGTAAACTTGACAGTCATTAGATTAATGATACACATAGTAAAGGGAAAAAAAAGACTAATTGAAATGCACAAGTATTTTGAGTTCTGCACAATATACGTGTTATGCTAGAATAAATTATTGGCACAAAAGTTAATCAAATGATTTTATACAACATAATCATAGACAAATAGTGTGTTCAGGAATAAATAGTGCTTACCTGTTACATGACTTATTCATATATTTGGTTATATTTATTTTCTTTATGATCAGGACAGGACTTCCACAATGGAAATGGAAGCATCTACTACAAAAAAGTTTCTCTTCTGAGTGCTGTTTTTCCCACCAGTTAGGAATTAGTTAGGCTCAAGGTGGGCTTTCCACCTTACTCCTAGATTAGCTGTATCAGCCATATCTCAGCCCAATAGACAACATTTTTAGTACAGAATTTTTAAACAAAATATGTGCATAAATTAAAGTCTATCATTTCCCACATTTTGAACTCATATTTCTGGTAAAAATTGAAACAATATTAGGTAGTAAAAAGACATGGCCTTAAAACATCTTGTATCATATATTGAAAGAGTAATTCCCTTTTCAATTTTAGCTCAGTATCTTTGACTACATTAAAAAAGGAAAGTCTCGGTTTGGTCATATTATGTCTGCGATATCCTAAGATTATCTATTCGCCATTTTCAACCTAAAGACAACAGGTCTCATCCCTGAAATTGTCTACAAGTTATAGGACCTCAACAAAATATAATAACTTTTTCTAATTTCTTTAAATTTATTTAAAATTAGAATTGAAAATAATACCTCATTTATGAAAATTATATATTGCATTCTTTTTATTTACATACATTGAAACTGAGGTGAATTTTAAAAATAATTATTACTAAATGAATCTAGTTAGTAGAATGAATTAAAACTGAGAAAAGAGATAAAACAAAATGGAGTTACTATCGCTAAGAGATTTAAAATGGAATCTGTATACCATTCAGGAAGTTCCTATTTTGCACATTTCAGCCAGCTATCACAATCTGACAAGGATGCAAACCCAAAAGCAACAATGTTTCTGAAGACACCTAGATGACATGAACAACTACAAGATAAAAAAATCAGGAAATTATTTAAGTTGAAGAACATTTGGAAAGCCCCAAATATCCACCAATCATGCTTTACTAACAACTTACATAATCATCATCTTTTTCTTTAAAAATCCTTGCCTGGAAGCCCCATGATGGGACACAATTTGGGTTGTTACCTGAATTACAATTAGAGCCCAAATAAATGCTTGTTTCTGAACTTAGAATGAAAGCTTTCAATCTTTCACAATTAAATTGAATGTGAGAAGTGGGCTTTTCATATATGCCCTTTATTATGTTGAGAAATTTTTCTTCTATTCCTAATGATCTAAGAATTTTTTTCATGAAGTGGTGCTGGCTTTTGTCAAATGCCTTTTCTTCATCAGTTGAGGTGATCATGTGTTTTTTCCCTTCACTCTGATACTGTGGTTTATTACATTAATTCACTTTTCCTACGTTGAACCACCTTGGCATACCAGGGGTAAATCCCATTTGATTATGGTAGTTTAAGTCTTTCAATGTGCCCTCAGATTCCGTTTCCTAGCATTTTGTTGAGGATTTTTCTGTCTATATTCATAAGAGATAGTGGTCTGTATTTATCTTTTCTTGTAGTAACTTTAACTGGCTTTGGTTTAAGACTGATGTGGGCTTCATAGAATGAGTTAGGGAGTGTTCCCTCTTCTAAGAATTTTGGAAGAGTTTGAGCAGAATTGGATTTAATTGGAATGTATGCTAAAATTCCCTTATGAAGCCATCTGGTCCTGGGCTTTTCTTTGTTGGGAGGTTTTTGATTATTGATTCAAAGTCTTTATTTTTAATTGGTTTGTTGAGATCTTTTATTTCTTCATGAGTCAGTATGGGTAGTTTGTGTGTTTCTAAGAATTTGTCCATTAAGTAATTTTTATATAATTACATATAAATTTATATATGTAATTTATTATACAATTTATTAATATATAATTGTATAATTATTATATATTATATTAACTATATAATTATATACAATTTTATATATTAGTAAATTATATAACTATATATAATTATATAGTTATATAATTCACTGGTATACAGTAGTTAATTGTTTTCTCTTTTAGCCCTTTTTATTTCAGCATGGTCCAAAGTAATGTCCCATTTTCATTTCTAATTTTCTTTATTTGTATGCTCTTTTTTGCTTTGTCAGTCTAGGTAAAGGTTTGTCAATTGCATTGATCTTTTCAAAGAACCAAATTTTGATTTTCTGATTCTCCCAATAGTTTTTTGTTTTCTATTTCATTTATTTCTGCTTTTATCTTTGTTATTTCTTTCCTTCTGGTCTCTTTCTGTTTAATTGATCTTCTCATATTTTTTCCAGTTTTGAAGTTAGGTCTCTGATTTGAAGTCTTTCTTCATTTTTAATGTAAGCGTTTAGAGCTATAAATTTGGCTCCCAGCACTGGCTTTGCTGTGACCCATATGTTTTGGTGTGTTGTATTTTCGTTTTCATTCACCTCAAGATATTTCTCAGTTTCCGCTGTGATTTTCTCTTTAATCCTTTGATTGCTTAAGAGTACATTGTTTAATTTCCACATATTTGTGAACTTTCCATTTTTCCCTCAGTTATAATTTTTAGTTTCATTCTTTTGTGGTCAAAGAGGATACATTGTATGATTTCAACATTTTTAAAAAAAATTTACTGAGACTTGTTTTGTGACCTAGCATTTGATCTATCCAGGAGAATGATTCATGACCACTTGAGAAGAATGTATATTTTTTTGTTGTTTGGTGAAGCTTTCTGTAAATATTTGTTATGTCCAGTTGGTTTAGCATATTGCCCGAACCTTGTACTTTCTTATTGACCTTCTGACTATATGTTCTATACATTATGGAGAGTGGTGTATTAAAGCCTCCTATATTAATGTAGAATCATCAGTTTTTCCCTTCAAATCTGTCAGTAGTTGATTCATATATTTTGGGTCTCTACTATAAGGTGCATATTCATTTGTAATTGTTTCATATTCTTGTTGGATTGACCCTTTTATCACTATAAAATTAAGTATTTTTTTTAATTTAAAGCCTAGTTTACCTTATGTTAGTATAGCTACTCCAACTAAATCTAGCTTACCACTTGCATGGTATATATATTTTTTCCTATCATTTCACTTTCAACATACTGGTACCTTTGAATTTAAGGTGAGTCTTTTGTAGACAGCATATAGTTGGGTTGCTTTTATTCATCCTGCCAATCTCTGCCTTTTTAATGGGAAATGTTATCAATTTACTTTTAAATTACTACTGATAATTCAGGACTTTCTTCTGCTACTTTTTTATTTAGCCTTAATAATTCTTATGCCTTTTTTGACCCTAATTCTTCCACTAATACCTTTCATATTTATTTGATTCCTGTATTAGACCATATTGAGTGTCTATTCTATCTGGATATATTTTTCATATATTTTACTTGTGGCTACAGTTAGGGTTAAAATTTGACCTCCTAAATACAAAATAATATTTGGTTTGATTCCAGTTTGTCTCAATAGCATACACATATGCTTGTCTTATACCTCTAAATCCACCCACCTCTTTTCTACTCATTATTACTTATGACTTTTTAGATTTTATGTCCAAAAAGCAGATTTACCATCACTTTGTATCATTTTAATATATACTTATTATTAGAAAAGTTGAGCTTACACATTAATCATACATAAGGTACAGAATTGCCATACAACACTTTTCCACCAACACCTTGCATTGTAATGGAATATTTGTAACAGATTGTGAAAGAACATCGTATATATTCCCCTCTCATACTTTGTCATTTAAAAAAAATATATATATATTTAAAATATTTAGATTACACAAATGTTACATAAAAAATATAGTGATTCCCATGAGTCCCGCTCCTCTTACCTCCCACATTGTCCCACATAAATAACAACCTTCATTAGTGTAGTATATTAATTGCAATTGATAAAAGAATTTTGGGGAATTGCCACTGAGCATGGATTATAGTTTACAATGTAGTTTACACTCTTTCCCACACAATTCTGTCGGTTATGGGAAGATATATGATGGCCTATATCTGTCATTTCAGTGTCATTCAAGATGATTCCCAAGTCCTGAAAATGTCCCCATATTACATTTTTCCCTCTTCCTGCCCTCAGAACTTCAAGTGGCCACTGCCTCCACAACATTGTTGTAATCTCTTCCATTGTTAGAATGACAATAAATCTACAGTAGAATACCAGTAAATCCACTCTAGCCCATAGTTCATTCCTCAATCCTGAGGATTCTGGGATGGTGATATCCATTCCATCTCTAATTGAGAGAGGGCTTTGATCCTATACAGCTGATGGATGGGACTCTTGCTTGCAGTTTTAGTCTCTCTCATTTCCTTGGTATGGTAGAAGTCTATCCTCAGCCCATTGTTAGTTGACCTGGGTGAGTCCAATGAGCTATAGAGTAGGTGTTGCAACTCTGCTGAGGGTCAGGGCCCAGCGAGCAAATGGACAGCCCAAACACTCAAGACTCTTGGACATACACCTATCAAATTCAGCACCAACTATAAGTTCAAATAGAAGGGACAAATGAGCTATGTGTAAGGAAGCCATAACTGAGTCCACCTCTGGCACACTCAGGAGCACAAACTCCAAAGTAGGGCCCACTGGCAAAGCACCAAACTCTGGAGCTATCTACCATGACTATAGGACCTGGGTGTCTCCAGAGCCCTCAGGAGCCCCGCTTTTTGGGGTAGTATCTACTATGGCAGTCTATGAGATCTTGCTGAGATGTGCATAAGCGTTACCTCTGGGATGACCTCCTGACTCATTTTGAAGTCACTTAGCCAAATAACCTCATCATTTGTTTTTACCTTTTCCCCCTTTATTTGAGATCTTTTTCCAGTTGCATTGCTAGTTGGTGCTTGGTAGGAATCCCTCAGTGCCAGGGAGACTCATCTCTGGGAGACATGTCTCACACTGGGG
This sequence comes from Chaetophractus vellerosus, assembly GCA_004027955.1. Lineage (NCBI taxonomy): Eukaryota > Metazoa > Chordata > Mammalia > Cingulata > Chlamyphoridae > Chaetophractus > Chaetophractus vellerosus. The sequence continues at coordinate 4,998 of PVKH010017917.1, read as the reverse complement.
GGAATGTAATGCATTTATATGCTGAGTTTGACTTAGAGAGAGGCCACATTTGAGCAACAAGGGGGCTCTCAGAAGGCAACTCTTAGGCACCCCGCAACACTAGGCTCAGTTTCAATTTCAAGAGGAAAGGCTCATAAATATAGTCATCAATATCAAGGACCCATTAATGGACCATTCTTCTTGCCCCTGTACTTGGAGGATTCATGCTGTTCTGTTAGAGAATGTCGCATAGCTCTCCAGGATAGGATTTCAATATTCTTTCAGTTATTTTGTGAAACTTCACCCACTGTGACAATTCCCTGTGAATATTTGAACACATACCTTATATGTATGCCCAGGTGAACTTCCTCCCATGTATTCCCCATTACTGAGACTCCACACCAATGATCCTCCCCTGCCCCAGTTGTAACCCTTCTGTGATCCAGAAATTCTTCAAACATGAAGCCAATAATTTAGCCAAATACAATTAATGGAAAATGAAATAATAATGATAAGTTTAAATATAATATATAAAGTACATAAAAAACTAAAAATAAAATTAAATTAAAAATTGGAATATTAAATCATTTTTGACATTTTGCCTATTATCACTGTAATATCTGTTGTCCTGTACATATAGTGACATTTTCTTCCATTTATTCACCAGTGTTTTACTTTTTTCCAATTTGTTTTCAAAGAAGTTTTAGGTCACAGTAAAGTCTCAAACAGAATACAGAGAGCTCCCATATACCCAATATCCTCCCTTTTTCCCAATTCTTGTATTAATACATTTTTATATGTGCATGTTACATTTGTTACAGCTGATATACAAATAGTGAAACATAGCTACTAACCATGGTCAATGCTTTACATTAAGGTTTGCATTTTACACCACACACTTTTATAAATTTTGATGACATTTAACATGGCCTGTGTCTATCATTGCCATGTAGAACACTTTCACTGCCCACTAGATATCCCTTGTTCCATCTATTGTATTCCTCCTTCCCCCTACCCTTGGGACCCACAGCTACCACCAGGCTTTACTCATTGGATGATAAGATTCATAGTTACATGCAACAACACTGAAGTTTTGACACACTGGTTTGTCCACTATTAGGATCACCCATGCTCTTGAGAGACTCCCACACCTCTGAGAAGATATTGGTCCTCCTCAGGATGGTAGTCCAACTCCTTCCTGCTCATTATGTGGGTCTCCACCCACCAGTACAACACTATGACAAAATAATAACTCGCACACTCCTTATAAGCCTGCCCCCAGATGCACTCTGTCCCAAATGCTCCCCATCCAACACCCTAAACCAGTAATCCTTCCTTGTCATAATGTTTTAAGAGCTTTCCCAACTTTGTACTTTCAACCACATAACCACCAATCCCCAGTGTTCACTTGGTTCTTCCCCCAAGCCTCCACCCAGTTCCATGACCTGCAATGCCTAACCCAATAGCTTCACTATACTCCTGTTATATCCCTTCACTTCCCAACTACATACTTCCACCTTATCATAGATTTTCCTTTTATGGGTGTTGGCTCACAACCTTCTCCCTTTCTATTTCCTGTAAACCTATCTTCCAGACTCTAGCTCTCTGAATCTGCTCGATTTCCCTAATTTATATCAGTGAGGTCATGAAATATTTGTCCTTCAATGTTTCACTCAACATATGGTCATCAAGATTTGTCCATGTTATCTTGTGTGTTAGCACTGTATTCCTTCTTACACCTAAGTAATATTCCATTGTATGTATATACCACATTTTTTTTTATCCATTCAACTGTTGATGGGCATTTGGGTTGATTCCAACTTTTGGCAGTAGTGAATAATTAACATTGGAAAACAAATATCTGTTCCTGTCCTTGCTTTCAAATCTTCTGTATATACCCAGCAATGGAATTGCTGAATCATATGGCAGTTTTATAGTTTTCTGAGGAATCACCAAACTGTTCTTCATAATGAGTAGACCATTCTATATTCCAACAAGCAGTGGATGAGTGTTCCCATTCCTTCACATCCTTTCCAACACTTGTATTCCTCTAGTTTTTAAAAAATAGCCATCAGTCTAATGGGCATAAAAAGGTATATCATTGTAATCTTGATTTGCATTTCCCTAATATCTAGTAATGTTGAGCATCTTTTCATGTGCATTTTAGCCATTTGTAGTTCTTCCTTGGAGAAGTGTCTTTTCAAGTTGCTTGCCCATTTTTAAAATAGTTTGTTTATCTTTTTACTTTCAAGGTGTTTGATTTCTTTATGTATGCTGGATGTTTGGCTCCTGTCAGATATATGGTTACCAAATATTTTCTCACATTGGGAAGGCTGCTTTTTTATTATTTTTATTACCTCCTTTGAGGTGCAAAAGTTTAATTTTGAGGAGATCTCATTTATCTGTTTTTTTCTTTCATTGCTCTTGCTTTGGGTGTGAAGTTCATGAAACCATTTCCTATTACAAGGTCCTGTAGATACTTCCCTAAATTACCTTCCAAGGTCTTTATGGTCTTGGCTCTTATATTTAGATGTTTGATCCATCTTGAGTTGATTTTTGTATAAGGTGTGAGATGGTGTTCCTCTTTCTTTCTTTTGGATATGGATATCCAGTTCTCCAAGCACCATTTGTTGAAGAGGCCATTCTCTCCCAGTGGAGTGGGCTTGGTGGCCTTGTCAAATATCAGATGACTGTATATGCGAGGATATATATCAGAACTCTCAACTAGGGTCCCTTGGGCAGTATGTCTATCCTTGTGCCAATACCATGTAATTTTGAGCACGGTAGCTTTGTAGTATGTTTTAAAGTCAGGTAGTGTGATGCTTCAAATTTCATTTTTATTTTTCAAAATGTCTTTGGCTATTTGGGATCTCTGAGACTTTCTAATAAATTTTATAGTAAGTATTTCCAATGCAGTAAAAAATGCTGTGTTGATTTTTATTGGGATTGCATTAAATCTGTAGATCAGTTTGGGTAGGATACTCATCTTAATGATGTTTAGTCTTCCTACCCATGAACAGGGAATATTCTTCCATTTATTCAAGTCTTCTTTGATTTACCTTAACAGTGTTGTTTGGTTTTCTATGTATCAGTCATTTACATCTTTACTTACATTTATTCCTAGGTATTTGATTCTTTTAGTAACTATTGTAAATGGTATTTTTTTTTCTTAATTTGCTCCTCAGATTGCTCATTATTTGTGTACAGAAATACTACTGATTTCAGAGCATTGATCTTATAACCTGCAACTTTACTGAACTCATTTATAAATTCTAGAAGCTTTGATGTAGATTTCTCAGAAGCCCACTTTGTCATGGTGTATAATTTATTTGATGTGCTGTTGAATATAATTAGCAAATATTTTGTTGAGGATATTAGCTTCTAGGTTCATTAGAGAGATCGGTCTGCAATTTTCCTTTCTTGTGCTGTCTTTGGCTTTAATATTAGGGTTATGTTGGCACCATAGAATGATTTAGTCAATGTTCCTTCTACTTCAATTTTTTTAAAGAGATTAAGCAGGATTAGTGTTACTTCTTACTGGAATGTTTGGTAGAATTCACCTGTTAAGCCGTCTGCTCCTGGGCTCTTCTTAGTTGGGAGGTTGATGATGATTGATTCTATCACATTACTTGTGATTGGCCTGTTGTGTTCATCAATTTCTTCTTTCATCAATGTAGGCTGCTTTTGTGTTTCTAGGAATTTGTCCATTTCCTCTAAATTATCCTTCCTGTTCACATACCCTCTTATGATACTCTCTTTCTGTGGGGTCATTGGTGATATCCCCTTCTTCACTTCTTATTTTTTGTAAATAATAATAATTGTAATAATAATGGTAAAACCTAGAAAAGGAACTGTAAGACCTAAGAAAATGAATAATTATCTCACCTAAAAAGTGTAGAGTAATAGGAATAAGAAAAGTGGTGTGCAAACAATGAAATGGGAAACCCAGTAGAGAAAAATACATAGAATGAATTAAAAGGCCAGAGTGATGGGGGTATAGGGAAAAAGAAAAGAAAAGACAAAAAGAAAAAAAGTTAATGAAAGAAAGACTGACAAGATAGAAATAACAACCAGAAAAATTGAGGACTAAACAAATAGAGGTGGAATGTAAGAACCACAATAGACAGCAGGAGATAGAAAGATGGATGAAGGAAAAGAGATAGCATTAGTAGACAAAATCAGTATACACAAAAAAGAGGAAACCAAGGAAGCAGAAACACAGCAAACAAGAAACAAGCCAGGAGCACCTAGTTTTTAAAAAAAGTATGTGGGAGCATAAAAGAGGAAAAAAAAAATAAACAAATAAACACACACACACACAGACACACACAAGCAAGCAAACAAAAACTTAAGGAAAAACACCCTTCCCTCTTAGGCCCCTGAGGAGCTTCTCAGGCTGCTGGTGTTCATCAATTACCCTGCAGCCTGACCTCTGCAAGTTTTGAAGGGGGTTTTGGTGAGTAAACCAAGTTAAATTTTTAAAAAGTAACTTCTTCTTAGGAAAATAAGAGACCAAGAGAAGCTAATACAAAAATAATGTCTATGTTTTCACTGTCCTAAAGTATAGGCTGGATGTTTGATGTCCTGGTGGATCACTATTTTAAGGAGTTGGGAGTAAAGCCAGGAACCTTATATACTCAAAGTAGAAACTCTTCCACTGAGCTAAACTTTCTCATTAGCTCAGTTAACTCTTCTGAAAGCTATCCACTCACTTTCCATCAGGCAGATTTGACTTTTTGCAGTTGGATAGATTTCCTGCTGATTAAAAGCCTGTCTGTCCCTGTCCCCTTTCTTATTGTTTTCTCTCCCAGGGCAGCAGAACACAATACCTTGTGTGAAGGGATCCTCCCTCACCTCTCTTTGTCAGGTTGAGTTCCTTTCTGAAATTCAAATGGGACCCTGGGGACCAAACTCACTGCAGAAAAGTGACTCTCAACCTTCTTTCAGACTACTCACTCCTCCCAGGGGACCCTAAACAGGCTCTTGGAAGCTTATTAAGTGCTTCCTACTGCCCACTTC
>PVKH010017915.1:0-15687 GCA_004027955.1 Chaetophractus vellerosus | reverse complement strand
TTAAAAAAAAGAAAAGGAGAATGAGATTTGAAAAAAAGGTAGTCCATGTGGCAGAGAGCTAATTATCTTGACATCGAATCTTCTAGAAGGCTAACAGTTAGTTCACCTGCTAAAAGTCCTGTAGGAGCGAGTTGCAGAGATATTTTTAAACGTGCCATTTTCATATTCCATCCGTGCCTGCATCTGATAGCTAAACCTGTAAGGACCAACTGTTAGAGCAAAATACGAAATAATCAAATGAGTCCCTGAAACTTGCTGTTAGTACTTTGAGGGATTGCAGCACCTCTAAGCAAGTCACCCAGGCCTTTATTTTGTGTTGCTACTTCTGTCTGATTACATTTAATGGTTTTGGAAAGTGGTGTGGGCAGAGGGGTTGGAGGATATTGATGGAATAAAATTGAAGAACAAGCTATAGGTAGTTCCAGAACTCCCCCTAATTGGCTTGTTATCTTGGCTATTTGGGTGTTTTTATAGAGCTACACTGTTCCAGGTACTTTACATGAATTTGCTCATTAATTTTTGCAACAACCCTATGAAATAGTTTCTGGTATTATTATTCCTGTTTTATAGATAAGGAAACTGAGGCTCAGAGAAGCAAAGTAACTCCAGAGAGGTGAAATTTGTTCCCGACTTCCCTGCCTGTGTACTCATGTCCTCTTCTACTTTGCTACGGGGCATCGTTGAGCTTGGTGTCAATTACCGCATGGACACAATGTTCTAGGCACTATCCTAGACACTGCGCTAGGTACTGGGCCAAGTGTGAGGACACAGTGTAGACCAGACAGACATGGCCCCTGTCCTCATGGTGCTTACAGTCCAAAAGCAAAGCAGGCATTAAAGAAGTAGTCTCAAGTGTGCAGAGAAGAGAGGGGCGACAGGCTTTCCTCAATAAAATGAGGGAACTGAAGTAGGTCGATGTCCCTGCCAACTCTATCATTCTCTTCTCTTCAGAAATTCACAACCCCAAATGGAATGTAAACCAAGAGTACAAATCATTAAACCATGTTCTCTCCAGTTTCAACAACCCCTCTGTTCTGTCAGGCCTTCTCTGAGGGACCTACCAGGTACGTTCTAATCCAGAATATTTCTTGAGTGCATTAGAGCTGAACAATCATTTTCCTATCTATCATCTCCTACTGTCTTCCCAACAGTCTTGAGAAGCGGACGCTGGCCCCTCTACAATTAAAGTAATAACAATCACATTTACTGAGCACTCTGTTATATGCCAGGTTCTGAGCTAAGCACTTTACGTACATTATTCAATGAATCTTCACAACAACTGGTGAAGTAAAATCATCACGAGTCACATTTTATTGGAAAGGAAGTCAAGGCTGAGAGGAACAGACATTGTCTGCCCCATAGCCTGAGCTCATGACCATCTCATTGAGATGTGTGACTTTTCCAAGGCCGTGCAGCCAGTGAAGGGCATTATTTAGGACTTGAACTTGAGTCCTTTGTTCTTTCCTCAATAACCCAGCAATCTCTAGGTATCTAGGTCTGCCTTAATGGTCTGGTCCCATGTGCTGGTGGAAAGATAGTTATTTTGAAGATGATTCAAGTATAGATAAATTGAGGATTATATTTTACTTCACTTAAAAATGACACATGGTTATTACCAACTTTTTTTCCTGTGGAAACAAAGAAGATTTGCACTTATAAGGCAAAATTATTAGCAAAAGCATTTCCTGTGTAAGACCAGAGTTGGTGCTTACTGTCATCTTTTTCAGTTATTATGTTTACTATTGTGATAGTCAAAGTCAAGAAATGCAGAATTGTAGAAGGCAGACATGCCAAAAAGCAACTTTTAATGTAGCTGGCTAAAAGAAGCCCACCTCCAGGCCAGAACAATGGTCAACTGTAGACATTGTCCAAGAAAATAGATGTTGAAATCTTTATTGCCTTTGGAAGCCTCATTGGATTTTTCTGTGACTCAGTCTTGCTCCTCTAAATTTCTTATAGATAAAGAACCTCTGGAGTCTTTTAAAAAAAGAAAATTGCTAAATAAATAATATAATTTTCATCAAACACAGTTTAATCTATGAATTTTATGTAATGTTATCCAAGGGACATGGCTGCCCACATTTTACAATTCAACCGTAAATGGGGAAATCTGGCAAATTTTAAACTGCAAAATTTTTAAAGGCTAAAGATGAAGTTATCAAGAACAAATCTGCTTTATAAAAAAGTCATCTATTCTTAGAAATAAAGGTATAGGAAAAAATAAAAAATAAAAAGCAGAGAGAAACTAAAACGTAAGAGTTTGGGCACAGATAGAAGAATACAAAAAAGTCAGATTAATGATAAGGGATAATTACATCGGGTTTTTGAACAGCAATTTACGTCCCTGCCACTAGATGGGGCTCACTAGTTGAGGTTAATTCCCTTTCAGATTTGCATTTTGAGGTAGACAACATAGAGAATTCAACAGGGATCTGGGTTCAGCCTTTAAAAGATAAGTTATTGGAAGGTATTCAGCGGGAATCCTAATAAGATTGACTTTTTTGTTGACTACAATAGTCTTATTGAGCAAAGCTAGCTTTATCCCAATTTAACATGAAATAGGTCACTATTAGAAAAGACAGCTTTATTGTGTTTGTATTTGGGATTAACGGATAAAATAAATAGTTCTTTTCTTCCCACAGGGGTTGATGCGCCAGCTTTATTCTAAATGACTGAAGCCTTCTGTTCCTTTCAACAAACACAGTCCTCCAAGTAGGAGCTGCAAATAAGATTATATGCCCTGAATACGTCTGAAAAGGTCCTTTTATAATTAGAAAGTTTGTGTGTGGGAAGTGGAAGCTGCATTAAGTGCTCACTGTTGCTTTATTAAGAGAGTGACATGAACGTTTTCCAAGTCCATTGGAGTGCTCTAAAACGATAAAATAAAAATTATGGAAAACAGTCAGACTATTCCATTTCTTCTTTTTTTTCTGGAAGCCTTCACATTTAAGCTGTAGTAACAAGTCATTGCTATTTATTTCAGGAGGCATATTTTGGAAGCAAAGTATCATTGAGTAGTGCAAAGAGTGTTAAAATGTGAGTGAAAATAATTTAAATGAAGGGATGAAGTTAAATTAACCTGGTTTATACAGGGCATGCCATATATTTTCACTTCAACACTTTTATGATTGTCACTCTATCACTGCTTGGCATAATATTTGTTAAATACTGTTGAATCTAATTTATATTAAGCTCCTTGGCCTGTGGACAACCAGTAGTAATTGTACCCATCTAACCTTCCAGATCAACCCGATTCAGTGTGTAAATGGATAGTTCCTGGAGGAATAAATCCCTTCCCCACAATGCACCCCGAGCCCCTTCAGAGGTGCCCCTCACAGCTCCCGGGATGCAGCCAGGCAAAGCTGCCTGGGCAGGACACAGCTTCCTCTGAACTAAGAGGGGGCAAACAAGGCTGGAAAGAAAGAGGAAAAGCTTAGAGTCTCTAGACAGGAAGGAGAAATAGCAGTTCCAGATGCAGCTGACAAAACGGCATCCAAACTTCAGCTCAGCCACTTCCACAAATATATTTTGGGCACCACCAATGTGCCAGGCACTGTCCTGGGACTGGGGACACAGCAGTGGGCAGAACAAAGACCCCTGCCCTTAGGGAGCTGACATTCTAGCCACTTCTTAACTGTATGACCCCACTGTACCTTTCTTAGTCACAATTTTATCTGTAAAATGGATAGAATGATACCTACCTCACCAGACTAGTAATTTGGGAAACAGTCCAATTAGAGAGTCCAGCAAAGGCACTGACACGTAGGAGGCACTCAAAAAATAGTTCAAGAATGAATGAATATACCTACTGAATCAAGGACTAACTCTCTATACCTAGGTACCCCAAATTTTAGACCCATTTAAAAAAAATTAAATTACATCTAATACCTGACATTTTAATACTATATACATACATACACTCACACATTCACACACACACCAAGCAGGCACTCTCCTTTAGAATCACTGAGCATTTCAGATGTCAAAAAGGTTTTGACTTTGCTTTTTCTAGTTTCAATTATGAAAAAAAATCCGTGATTCAGAAATAAAATTCTGTAACAATATTGAATTTGCTCTTTCAAACTACAGTCTCTCTACCTCACCCCTACCCAGTCTGGAAATTTAGACATACCCCTCCCTCTAGGGGGCACGGTGCCAAATAGACACCCAATAGTTCTGGTTGACCAAAAAGAACATTCATGTCCAGGTGAAACCACTGGCTTTATGCCAAAGCAAGGAATAATTTAGGCCAGTGGTTCTCAGCCCTGGCTTCACATTAGAATCATCTGGGGGAGCTTTATAAAAACATTTACTGCCTGGCCCCACCTTAGCCAATTAAATCAGAATCTCTGGGGCCTGAACATCCCTTTGTTGTTTTTGAGGATGTTTTATCTCTCCAGAATTTTTATGTTCATCTTTCAGCCGGGCATGTTAGAGAGCTTCATGCTACAGGAAAATCTCCATAAAGCTACGTTATCTTCTTTTATTTAATCTCCATCTCCTCCCCGTATTTGCTCCCCAGAAATGCATACTACCTAATAAAATCTATTTTGATCAATTGCACTATCATCCTTCAAATTACCTGGGCTTGGAATTTGCATATCATCCTAAATTTACCCTTCACCTCCCGTCATTAAAGACTGTTAATTCTACCACTTCAAGAACGACCTATTCAGCCCCTCCTCTCCCACTTTCATGGGTTCTTTTTTTTTTTTTTTTTTTGTCTTTTCTTAAATTGAAATCAAATTCTGTCACTCTCCTTTCTGAAAATTTTCAACAAATCACTTTTCGAATAAAGTTTAAACTCGAAAGCATGTCATGCACAGCTCTCTATAACCTCACCCCTGCCTGCTGCTCCAGCTTCCTCTCCACATGCAAAGAATTCTCCATTGTTTCCAACCTACTTTTGTCTTCTCAAATGTGCCATCTCTCTCTGACTTTTGAACATTTGCATAGGCTGTTCACACTTTCTGGAACACATTCCCCATCTCAGCCCTCCTTCTCGTCAGACTTTAAGATTAGCTTATGTATTACATTAGCTTAGAGGTAGGAACAGGGATTGTCACAGCAGTGGATGATATAACCAAGATGGCAGGTGGCATCCAGGGGCTCTTGAGACTCTAAACCCTACTTCCAAAGCTGCCTTCTTGAAGCCAATCTGGCTAGCTTAATCGAATTTATAAGGACCCACTCATTCCCTTGTTTTTACGGGTTACCCAAAAGAGAATGCGCTAAAGAAAATGGCACAAAGCCACAGAATTTTAATTGCAGTTTAGAATTACAAATGTGAGTAAGCCAAAGTTTGCAAAATTTGCAAAACTGAGAAATCACTATGAATTTTGCAAAGATGCCAGGAATCGTTGCAAGTAGGTACACACAGACATTCACGAGATATATAAATACAGGAAGCCACTTTTCTCACCCGTCCCCAACCACTTAAACCAAAGCCAATATGCCCCTTTGCTTACTCTACCTTCTGAAATAGAAGAGGTGGAGGGATGTCAAGTAAAAAGAGGTAAACTTTATTTAATATATTTTCTATCCCTATAATTAACATTTTTTTTCTGAGTACTAATCAAATTGGGGTTTAGGTTTTGAGTGGACCTTGCTATTCTAAATGTTGGAATTGATTTAGATGTGGCTATTGATTTGCTTTTGTACTATTATCTATTTGATAATCAGGAAAAATGATCTTCTTTGGATTTGACCTGCCAGATTTGATTCCCAAGGAACAATGAACATCCATTAGAGGGTCCATATATATTAATGAGCAAGAGAGGGTTGAACTGCATACTCTGTAATTATATTCTACAATTGCTTCCACATTTAAAACAAATTCTGATATTATTTGCATGCATCATTGAAAACCAATTATTTATACATGTTACAATTTTGACTCAAAAAGCGAACATTTTTTTAATACTTTTTAAGGAGGGATAAATGCAATGAATAGCATATAATAGGTTCTCTGAAATTATCAGTTACCAAAAATATTTCTTTTTAATCCAAGAAGGCCTGTTAAATAAGAATGTTTGCATTATTTAGTTTGTTTACTTGCTTGTAGTTATTCTTGTTAAAATCTACAAGTCTAATTTTTTGTCTGTGACATAGGAATTATGTCCAAATAATTAGAGAAACATTTGCCCATTGGTAATTAAAGTTTCTGGAGTAAAAAGAATTTAAAAGATTATATAAGAGATAATAAGTAATATTATCTTCTAGTGAATAACTGTCCCCTTAGTTCTATGGGAAGGGAATGATATTAACTACCTCGGCCTATATTTTAATTCATTTCTACTCACGTATAATTTGGATGGAGGTTGGTTATAGTTAATGAGCACAAACTACGTGCCAGACACTTTCCCAGGAGCACAAAGGCAAATAACAAGCAGCCTGTCCCTCAAGAAACTTACATTTTAGTGGGCCACAGTGTCTGGAAGTTGAAAACTTCACATATAGGAAATTGTCTACTCCCAATATGCACTCCATCAACACTGAGGGAAGACAAGGCGCTCAAACACTTGCATAAAGCATAGGCTACAAAAATGTTTGCAGGCTCATAAAGTTTGGGAACTTATATGAGGCAAGACTAAGTTTGCTGATGTTAACAGACAGATGAAACCAAGCTTGCTCCCTTCTTCTGCAGGCCCTTCACCTGTAGGAGACGGTGTGGTACAGATGTTATACACACCGGCTCTGGAGTGAGGTAATAAGCAATTTATCAGCCTGTGACTTGAAGTAGTTTTTGGAAGTACTCCTCACCTCAGTCTATGCTTCTGTAAAATGGAAGGAAAAATTGTATTCACCCTGGAGGATCATCATGAAGGTTCAGTGAGTTAACGTTTCCCACAGCGCCAGGCCCACAGAAGGGCTTCTTAAATGCTATCCCTTGTCGTGATCCCCTGCACGTGTCTTTCAACCCGAATCCCCCCGTGTCTTTAGGATTCTCCTCTAAGTTCATCTCTACTAGGTCAGTTTAAAAGTAACTCTAGACATTTCCTGGGACTGACTTGACGAGAAAAGAAAATAGGTGGCAATATTGTGCTCACTCTCTGCCATCGGGTTTGAAATTACCTCATTAGTGGCTCACTGCTTTGCTTACTGCAGGCTTTTCGGACTTTGAAGAATTCCACCTTAAAATGCAGATTCCCCTGGGAGAGCGGAGGTAGCAAGTGTAGGGCACTGTGCTGAGGGGAAGCAAAAGCTTTGCAGCTGCATTTGTAAACACTGCATTTGGAAGGAAAAAAATCCTGGCCCGATGCCGCCTTTTCCCTGGTGCCCTGAGAACTGTTGCAGGTCCTTCCCCAGAGCTTCCTCTGTGAAAGGCAGAGCTGGCAGGAACAATTCTCAACGCACAAGCGCCTGGGAAGCCAGGCAGATGAAGAGCTCAGGGGAGCCCAGGAGAAGAGCAGCAACTCCATCCCACTATTGGCAGGAACTTCAGGGAGGCAGCTATTGAACCCTAAGGTCTGTCTGTACCAGGCTACAAAAAGCACAGAATGCTTTTTCACTCTGTCTTAGATTGTTGAGGTGAGAAGAATGCAGCATGTTGAAATGAAAACAGAATAGGGAAGTCAGGTGGCACTTCTCTTCCATTACTGATACTCTGAAGTTGCTGTGTTCAGGAGAAAAGATGAAATGGAGACAGGGGCCCCTGAGTAGATCAGTGCTGATCCATGGAAATATGTGAGGCACAAAAGTGAGCCACATCTGAAATTTTAAACTTTCTAGTAGCCACATTTAAGAAAAGGGAAGAGAAAGAGGAGAAATATGTTTTAATGAAATACTTTATGTAATCCCCAAATACCCAGAGTATGATCCCTTCACCAAGTAATCAATAAGAAATTATTAATGAGATATTTTCCATTTTTTAATATTAAGTCTTTGAAATCGAGTGTGTATTTTATACTCACAGCACATGTCAATTCAGAATTTAAAAATCAATAGCCCCCTGTGGCTAGTGGCTACCATTTTAGACATTTTAGTCTCTTCTCTGAAAAGATAAAGCCTAAAACTTCTAGCCCGCCAGAGCAATGAAATGCTATCCATCGGAGGCAAAGGGACAATCTGAGATTCATCTTTATAAATTATAGGCTTTTTAGCCCCAGACTATGAACTTGGGACACCCCGGGAGGGAGTCACCTAATCGCTTGAGCCACCTACACTCCCTGCTTTATTGTGTCTCTCATTATGTTTCCTCCTTGTGTATCTTGTTGCATCATATTGTTGCATCAGCTCGCTGTCTTGCTCGTCTTCTTTAGGAGACACCAGGAGATGAACCTGGGACCTCCCCTGTGGTAGGCAGGAGCTCAATTGCTTGAGCCACATCCACTTCCCAGTAACTTTTTTGGTTGGTTTCTTTCCATTTCCAAAGCTCCCAAGCAGTTCAGTGTTCAGGTTTCCCTTTCCAGGCATTCACAGCTACCTTTAAGGGTTTCTACTTCTTCCTCACAAAAGGCCAAACTCGGTCAGGTTCAAGAGCTAGAAAATCCCAAATTAGCTTTGGCAATAATGCAGCAAATGCAGAGACTGGATTATTTAATCAAGCCCTGGCTAAAGGGTGAGCAGATGAGGCCATCGCCCAGCCTCTCATGTTTTCTTTCCCTTCCAAACCTTCTCACCTTCTCCTCAGGAATCCACAGTCCTGACAAACTCCTCTCTCTCACTATCCTACTCACGGAATGACTAGGCCCTCTCCGGAGTACACTAGCTGTCTCTACAGCTCACTTGAAAGAAGTTTCTCATTCTCCAATATCTCAGAGGGTCCTACTGATCTTGGCCCAAGGTCTCCACCTGAAAGAAAACTCTACTGGCTCACAGCAGGAACAGAACCTCCTGTGTCATTTCTCTTAGGTCCTTGCACCTTTCTCGGGGATGGGACTGCTCACAGTTTATAATCGTTATCATTCTGAGTGATTAATCCCACTTCATGTGGGCAGAAAACGGATTTGTTTTGCCCACTTTAAATGGAGAAAATATGGAGTATCTGTCCCCCACCAGCCCAATAAATCCTATGGGATCATCAGGAGTTTAATACTACCCTAAGCTCAAGAAAACTCCATTCCAGCCTGGACCAAATCTTCATTTGCTGTTAGGCCTCTCCTTGCTTCATGTAGTCTTTACACACAGACAATTCTTCTGTGGCTCCTATTTACAGGCCCTTCCTGGAGGTGCTTGGCCCTCTTAGCACTGCAGTCCTTTCTCCTCATCTAGTACCCAGGCCTCCCTTGGCAAAATGTCCACCTCCCACTCCTCACCTGACACTCTAGAGACCATTAGAATTTTCCCCATCTTAGGGATAAACCAAGAACTCCCCATGGTTCCATTGCTCTATTTTTGAAGGGAAGGAAGTAATACCCTGAAACCCCATCTTTTATTGTGAGCAACAACCACAAAATCATATCAAAGTGCTTCAGTGATAAAAATTGGCAAATCTAAAAGACAGACCGTAAAGAAGCTTGCTATCAAGGCAACTGCAAGCTCACGTATCTCATAAATCAGCCAAGGGTTCATTTTCCACTAGTCCTGCCCTTAGCTATGACTTGTTTCAAGATCCTGCCAAATCCATTAAGAATTTAGAGAGCTTCATGCAGGCTTCCAATTTTCCACAGATGACAGTAAACTAAAGGTTCTCCTGAGACATTTTGGTGAATGGAATATTATTGTGAGATAATGATTCAGCCTGGTGCCAGCAAGGGGCTCTTATTTGGAAAGACTTAGTGCCTGAGATAGTGGTTTTATATGGTCCCTCTGGCTTCAACAAGCATCACAATTCACTGAAAATAAATCTCTGGACAGCCTAAGAGGTCTCTTATTGCATGTTAGATCCATGTGTGCCATTTGAATGCCAGTACTAAGGACGAGGAAACATTCTGTTTTCTGGGCTAGGAAATGTGATGGAGTGAGCTATATAACATCAGGAGATTGTGTTGGATGAGCTGTACCACTTTAAAGAGGGTTGGCTCTTGGGAAAGAGATGAAGATTTTTCTTTCTGGTTTTGCAGAGAGAACAAAACAATGACCTTCACAAAACTAGCAATTACAACCGATTTTCGTAGCACATTTTCGCATCAATCCCCTGAGACAGTTAGGATAAGAACATTATATCCATTGCACACGTGGGGAAACTGAGTCTAAAACCTGCTGAGAAATTAGGAGTAGCAGAGTCAGAACTTTAACACACCTACCTACTTCTATCCACTATTCAATTTTATCTAATTTCTCAATTTCATGTTTAAATTAAAGCCAAATTTATTGTCTTAGAATGACAATTGCAAAGTGCAATATACTTTTTTTATTGCATTTGACTATTGATTTGAAAATGATCTTAACCTACTAATATGCTTAACTAGTGTTCATGGCCCAAAATGGCAGCAGTTAGAAAGTTTCCTGAAGGGTGTGGCAATCGTGTATTTCTGTAGAATATAACCTTGTTTTTACAATGACATAGAACAGGGAAACATAATTACTTGTAGGTAGGGGATCTTTTGTTGAGTTTTTTTTTCCAGCGAGTTGTCTTGGAGAGTAGGCAATCAAAGAGGAGAAAAATGTGTGCAAAGAAAATGCTCTTTTTCACTCAGCAAAAAAGAACAGCATTACAAGAAAAAACAGTTCACACACACACAAACACATTTATTCACATACCCCTTCTTCCTTTCTTCCAGATCTTCATTAAAAAAAAACAAAAAACAAAAAAAAAAACAAAACAGCTTCTGCAAACAGTAGGCCATCCAGGGAAAAAAACAGATGCCCAGAGCAGTCCCAGCTCGATCAATCAAACACTAGACCAAAGAGCACAATTGAGCCATTTTCTTTTTATTACTACAGTTCATAAAATTGGGAAGAATAGAGGAGAATAAAACCAATCCAAAATCCTGCCAGCCCAACATGACCATTTCCAGTTTTGCAAATTCTCTTCTGATTTTTCTTAATAGGCTTTTTTTTTTCTTAAGCCCCTAACGTGTAGTCAATTTCTCTCAATTACATAAATATTTCTGGAGGAGAGTTTAAGTTTAAATATCAACACATTCTTGTTTCATGTACTGTGGTGGCCGTTTTGTTTTAACTTTGAGGATTATTTCATAACTTCATCTCCTAGGCAAAAGTTTTTACTCTACAAGTTGTACTCCAGTGACAGAGAAGCTATTAATATTGCCCTCGGCTCACATATGGAGCAAATGTATTTGACAGTGTATATTTCATAATAATTTCCTTCTCTCACTCTCAATTTACTTTAATAAATAAGGCCCATCATTTGTGGTAACAAATTGAAATTTCTTCTCATTACTTCAGAGCAAACCATCATCCAAGCGACATTAATTGATGCAGCGTGGCCTGTGACCGACGGACAGCTTGTATCGATGGATCATGTTGTCTGGTGCTTAAATAATGTCAGGGTTCAAGTGATTAAATGCAGCTAAATAATTGGTCATTTTAACAATATAACTTAATAATATATTATCTGATTTGCATAATCACTTAGCTTCTCTCATGAGGTATTCTTGAGAACCAGATAAGGGGATTGATACTATATTCCCAGGTACAAGGTTTCCAAGCTGAATTTGATGTTTTGGTCTCATCAGTTGATATTTTTAAAAATATTTGTCAATTGAATTTCTTACCACCTCAAAATATTTCTAGTGGAGTTTCCCATCAGAACAACTATCATAGACAGGAGAAAAGAAGACATTTGAATTCGTCCTTGAAGAAGGAAAAAAGTATAGCAACTCTACTTAACAGACACACCAAAATCCAATCTGACTCACACTGGCAAGCTAAATTCTCTGTTATCAACGTGCAGGTCACATCTGGGATTTTCTTGAAAAATCAAGAGGGAATTACTTTTGTAATGACCCTGAGCATAATCTTTCTCAATAGCCAAGGAGGCAGTTGGGCAACTCATCTATTCCAAACATGTTCAGAAGGTAGACTAATTTTCACAGCTAAAAACTTTGGAAAGAAGCAATATGTGGCTTTCGTCTCTAACCTTAAAAAAATTATTGGAACCTGTAATGGTTATTATAGTCTTCACTTTTCTAATGAGTCTGCCTACATTATCTCTCAGCTGCTGCTCTAATCTTTTATCTTTGAAGTCTGTCATGCTCCTTTGACCTTCCTAAATTGTTGAACCTTTTATTTCATATGCAAATTCAAGTTTCATTGGGGCCTTCTCATCCATCCACCCATCCATCCATCCCTGGCTCCAGCCATTCTTCCTTCAACACACTCACTCATTGTTAATTCACAGTATTCTGGGAGCTGCAAATTAACATTAAGAAACAGACTCTGACCCCAAGAAATTTAGAATCAATCCTTAAATGAAACTTACATGCCAGGAATCACACAATTACCGAAGAGGCAAATTCTTCCAGGATAAACAATTGCTGTGTGCAAATTGAGACGCACATAATTTTAAGTAAACGTAGAAACTGAATAGGGAAAAAAAGAGGGCTGAGTTGTAAAGAAGTGAGTGGGGAAAAATGGAGAAACAAGCTGATCTAACTAATAACACGCCACACTATTTATTTACCATTGAAGAATAGTCATTGAAATAGAAATCAATTTACTATTTAACCCATAGACAGTTAATAGTGGTTCTGGATGGCCTATGATTAAATCTATTCCTGATATGTAGATTTGTTAACTCTACTAGAGAAGAGCTTCAATGCTGGGATTATGTAGGGACGATTAAAGGGGTGCTGATAAAATTTATTATTTCTTATCCATGTATGAAATATTTTAGCTTGGAAACCATATCTTTTATAGAGGTGCTTAATTGACCTTCCAATGACTATCTTGGTCATAATACTTCTGGGCAGGTGAATGAAAACAAAATCCATGAGTAGAAAACTGGCTTGTGCCTAACTGGGCAGACCCAAGGCTTATAAAGAAAATTGAGAACAGCCTGTGGCCACAGAAGTACTCTTGAGGCTCTTTCCTTGGACTCCTGGAGTTGTTTGTTTTGTTTTGTTTTTCTTTGAATAGAAATAAGTATGTGAAAGAAACACCTAAAGGTAAGTGTTGTAAACAAATTCTTCTGTTCTTAGCTTCATGCTGGGAAATAACAGAAGAGTGTCAGGATTGCTAGGGGAAGCTGAGAGGTTTCTTGGAATTCTGGATGACCATGTCAATTTTATGTTTTCCTCTAAATAATTTTTGAAATTTATTTACAAAGCAGGAACAGAAGACTTTGGCTGCCTTTATGAATTATTCTTGTGGGGAGGTCATAAGAGGTGATTTTCTGAAGGTACATGGAAGTGGTGTCTGACTTTCAGGTTACAGTTCACTGTAAAGTTCCTTAGCAATTTATTCCAGGAGATGGTCACATGACAACTTAGAAATGATAAAGTGGGGTTTCACGAGCCATGTCCTTAAGCCTTATTCTTGTACTTTACCCACCTTTAATTTTCTCTCCTTTTTTCTTCTTGCTCTCCTGTTTCTATTTGTTGTTGTTGTAGATATCATTTTTCGGTGTAGGTAGCACTCCTTGTCAGTAATCCAATATATGTATAGTTGTGAACTTTCAGTATTGGTAGAGTAGGGGATATTCATTTGTGCTTAGCATGAAACTTCAAATTTCATCTGTGTTCAGATCAGATTATATCATGTCACTACCTTGCTTTTAAAATTGGAAGGAAGACCAGGGAAAGGCAACTTACTTTTCACTATTTACCCCTTTGTCCTATTTGAAAACTTTATATAATCTTATGTCACCTAACCCTACAAAGCAAACAAACCAACAAGAACACTGCCTTGAGATTTTTTGTTTTGTTTTGTTTTGTTTTTTAAAGATTTATTTATTTTATTACATATCTCCCCTTCCCCCCCGTTGCTGCGACGCGCCGAGACTTGGTCACTGCGCAGGCGCGGCTTTCCCCGCTTGGGGGCGGCTTCTGCTTCTATTCACGGCCGGCTCTTGCTTCAGTTCGTGGGTGGCTGACTGCGCTCCATTCGCGGAAGACCTGCCCTGCCCGTGGTGGCTTTTGCCCTGTCCGTGGCAGCTTTTTGCCCTGCCCACGGTGGTTCTGGCCCACCCATGGCGGCTTGCCATTCTCAAGGCGGTCTGCCCGCTAGGAGAGGTCCCCGGGAACCGAACCCAGGGCCTCCCATGTGGTTTCCCAGCGAGCTCTTTATCCACTGAGCTATCTAGCCGGGCCCTTGAGATTTTTTTTTAGCAGAGTTAATTGAATAGCCTCTATAAAGGAATTACGGTCTAGTGCTGTCCTCATTCAGATTTAGAACAATGGAGAGGAAAACATAAAAAGTGGTTAGTGCTTAAATATTCAGGAAAGTAAGTTTTTGGTTTTACATAATTTAGATTTGCACCAAATGAGCAAAGACCAGAGAAAGTACTGAAATTTGTTGGAGCAATTGTCTCTGAAGAATGGAGCAATATTTTATTGATTCACCATCCAATGTTAAGCTAGAAAACAAAGCTAATGACAATTACAGTTGAGCAAGTGACAGAGGAGACAGTTCTCCTCAGTTCAATCTCTGCAAGGCCTTCAGTAGATGATAACGTTTTAGTGTCTTCTGCTCCCAAATCCCAAGGCTAAGATTGAGTGTAGCTTCTCCAGGAACATAAACTTTATCCTCTGTAGAAGAGAGGCTGTTCCAGTCAGCTTCGGCAGAACTAGATGAAGAGAACAATGGAGTCTGTCCCAGGGATATAAATGTAGCCACCCATGGACCAGGTCAGTGAAACTCAGGAAATCGGTACTAACACTGCCCAAGGTGAAATCTAGTAAAAATGAGATTTCAATGGAAGAACATGGCTAGCATGCTGCACACCTGGGAAGAGGTGTATGACTTTCCAGTTAGTTCCTCAGAACCGGCCATGACCTATCTGAGCTCCTTTTCCAATAATTCCATGATAACAAAGCAATATTTACTCGGGTCTTATTCTCCTCAATGCTTAGCTTCTCTCTGGCACTTGTCATTGTTGACTAAAATCTTCTTAAAACTCTCCTACATGTCACTGAAATGTCCTAAAGGTCAAGACTGGGTCTAATAATCGTAACAACATTCATAATTACTGCTAAGTATGACAAAACTTCCGCCTACCTTTACATCTTTTACCTGACCCTTAAAACAACCCTTTGATATCTTTTTTTTTTTTTTAAGATTTATTATTTTTTTTTATTTATTACATATCCCTCCCCCCCTTTCTGCTTGCTCTTGCGGTGTGTCCTTTCTTCTGTGTCTTTCTATGTCTGCTACTTGTCTCCCCCCGTCTTTGCGGCGACGCACTGAGTCGGCCCTCCGCAGCGGCGGCTCCTTCCGTTCGAGGGTGGCTCCATTCTGTTTTCACGGGCGGCTCTGCTCCATGTTTTTGCGGGCAGCAGTCCTCCATGTTTTTTGCGGGCTGCCGGCTTCCGCGGTGGTTCGCAGGCGGCAGCTCCGCTTTTTCACGGGTGACTTTGCCATGCCCGTGGGGGCTCCGCTCTGCCTGTGGCAGCTTTTTGCCTTGCCCACGGCGGCTCTGCCCTGCCCATGGTGGCTTGCCTTTCTCAAGACCGTCTGCCTGCTCGGAGAGGTCCCCGGGAACCGAACCCAGGGCCTCCCATGTGGTACCCCAGCGCGCTCTTTATCCATTGAGCTATCTAGCCGGGCCCAACCCTTTGATATCTTATAAGTATGATTAACCCCCCAAAATTAGGCTTCATATTTCAGAAATATGCATTAAAC
>PVKH010017914.1:0-15279 GCA_004027955.1 Chaetophractus vellerosus | reverse complement strand
AAAGACTTAGGAGGATTCAGTGGTTCACAGGAGGCCGTTAAACTCATCCCACGTTGCTCCAGCGTGTTGTTCCAGGACCAGGGCGTGGGCGATTCATCAGGTCTGTGGAACTTCTTTGCAAACAGAACTTCCCAATAACTGAGCCAACCATCCAGAAAAGCCTTTCTAGCAGTGCTCGGCCACGTCTGCTGCATGTTCTGAGGTGACGTGGAGATTACTGAATAGGGCTTCAGGTTGGACAAGATGGCCATCAACGCCTATTCTGCCTCAAAGGTGCTGTGATGTAAAGCAGTTCCTTTGCTAGTCATTTTGTTGCCATTTCCTTGGCTAAATAAATATTTGGGTATGAACTATGTAAAAAGGAAACAGAAACCTTTGAGACATTTATCTTCCTTTTTGATCTCTGTGTTTGTTTTTAGATCAGCAATTAAGAAAGTGAGTGGAGTAGTGGGCCTATCGGTAATTTTTATTTTTCTTACGCTTTTCTGTATTTGCCAAGTTTTCTACAATGAATGTGTATTAATGCTATTTTTTTTTCAAAGCAAACTGAGAGGCACCAAGGCTATAGTCTACTTGATGTCTTCCACAAATGACCCTGTGTAGAGAAGCCTTTCTGGCCCTAGGAACACTGAATGGGTCAATTAAAGGGCTGCTGGGATAGAGAAGGAACCAGAATTTTGCATAACCTCTCTTTTTTTTTTTCAAGTCTCATCGTGGTTTTGACCAGTATTTTATTTTATTTTATTTTTTAGCATATAGCTATTCCAGGTCCCCTATTTTCTGGCAGATTCCTAGCACCAACATTAAAATGTGATTTTGCTCTCCTTTCTTCAGTTGGAAATACCCAAAGCTTGATGTCCCAGGTCCGTGGCCAGGAGATGAAACCTAGAGGGTGGCAGAGACTCTGGTTAAGGCAAGGCTGAGGGGAGGCCCAAGCCCATGCAGACTTCATTGGGCTGTAGGTGGGCTGTGTCGTTTAGCTGAGTGGAAAGCTGCTGGGGAAAGCAGATCTCCTGCTTGTGCATGTGTCTTCCAGACTGGCAAGATGACCGAGCAGCTTTGGGAACACACTCTGAGGAAGCGAGCAGGCAACGTCCAGCCTTTGCGTGTCACTCTGCTGCAGTTGACCTCTCCAAGGCCTTCCCCTGAAGATGTTGCTTCCTGGAGCTACTGAACTCATTCACCTGTTAACCTAAGGACTTGAGCATGAGTATTAGGTAGAATTTGCTGCTGGCTCAGTGTTCATAAACTCTATGATGGCTGTGGCTTCCAGTTGTTTGGCCCAACACTGGCCTAGTTGTCACTGTGGAGGGATTTTGTAGATGGGATCAGCATCTACAATCAGTTGACTTCAGTAAAGGAGATTCTCCTAAATAATGTGGGTGAGTCTCATTCAATCAGTTGAGGGCCTTCAGAGCAAAGACTGAGGTTTCTTGGAGAAGAAGAAATTCTGCCTCTGGATTGCAGCATCAAGTCCTGCCCAAGCTTCCAGCCTGCCAGCCTGACCTATGGATTTTGGACCTGTTGCTGCAACTACTATCATGTGAGCCTATTCTTTAAATAAATCCATCTCTATATATCTCTATATATTTTGATATATCTCTATATAGCTATAGCTACATACATATATCATGTTGATTTGTTTCTCTGGCGACCCCTGACTGATACAAACCTGAAAGACTTCTAGCCACAGATTACATCATGACCTCAGAGAGATATTGGCTGTAGGATCTTGCAACTTTTCTTAAGGAAAATAAGGTTTTCCTTCTATAAAATTTCCCATTGGTCAACTGTGGCTTTTGGCTGCAATTTTTCAAGCCCTTGACTTGGCGTGAAATGACACTAATTAATAACAGGCCAGTGCATTTTATCTCAATTTTTTGGTTCTTGTGACTGACAGATAAAAACAAGCTAAAGTGATCATTTATGTAGTGTGTTAAAGACATGTTATTCAACTTTTATAATGAATTTGAGACTTCTCTTAATTATGAAGGCTCTAAGGCATCCATTAAAAGAATGCCAGATTTGAAATTTCCATTAATTTTGCCAAGATCAGAGGCAAAGAGAGAATTTCAGCGTGAGAATGACCAGATGGGCTTCCATGCTGAGAGCGAGAAGACTCTGGGCCCCAAGGGTCGGCTTTAAAGGGGATGAGCTGGGTGGGAGGGTGAGTGAACTCATAATTTCAACTCTCCCTCTGTCTTCTTGCTCCTGATGTGACTTGATCCTGGACGGGGGAGTTGACTGCCTTTGCCAGGATACTATAGCTTTGGTTGCCTGCTTCACTGTTGATGGCTCTGATAAATAATGGTCTGTTTCTATAGATACCGTTGTTGCGAGGACTGAATTAGCGAATACACACAAAGTGCCTAAACCAAAGCCTAGCATATAATAAGTGCTCAGTAAAGTTTAGCTAGCATCGTTACCCCACTCCAATTTTCAGGAAGCCTCCAGTCTTTCCTCACATTTGCACAAATTTGCTGCTTTGTTTATTATCCTGGATGTTTGAATTTCAATCTGGAGGAAAAGGAAGCAAAAGGAGAAAACCTAGGGGAAAAAAAGAGGGTAAAGACTAGCCCTAAATGTTAAATTTTCTTTTCAGTGTCATGCTTGTAAAAAACAGCATCCGGAACTTTTGAGCTGCTACGTAAGCATTCTGAGCAGCCTTACAGACATACTGCAAGTGTATCCGGTTCCTGCGTAACAGAAATTCCCGTGAAAACCTAATAAATGCAGCAACAGGAAAGAGAGGGAGACTATGTCATGTCTTTCAAATCTGCTGCCTGGTTCCCCTTTGGCACAAGACCTTGAACCTTTCCTGTCTACGGAGTACGAGCACCTCTGTCCATTGGCATGGCTCGTTCAGTCCACTCGGTCTAATGATACTAACATATTTTATTTTTCTCCCTGCCTTTGATTTGATACTCAAAACACCACTATTAGTTTTCAAGTAATTTCTGACTTATTTAAAAGACTAGGGAGTTCAAGAGGTTTGGGTCTCAAATATTGATTTTTACATATAGTTTATAGCATGTTTTTTCTTTGTAAAAGGGAAATACATTCAAACAGGTAATGCAAATATAAGAGGATCATTTGCTTTACTTATTTCTGATGCTTATAATTAGTCAGTCATATGAAATTCTATTTATGGGCCTTTGACATTTTGTTATAAAATGCATCACTGTTTTGAAAAACAAGCTGCTTTTCTTTTTTCCCTTGTAAATTTTTAATGGATTTTTTTCCAAACTACTAAACTACTTTTGTGTTATCAAGTGAATAACAAAAGTAAAGGTAACTCAGTAACCTTTTCTTTCCTCGTTTCCCCCCTCCAGTCTGCTCCTTCCATCCCAGCTCAGCTCTCTAATAATAAAACACTGGTGTTTATCTCTCTCTATCCTTCTCCTAGCTCACACACACCTACACAATATATATACATATACATAGTTGTTTGTGTTTACTGAAATAGAATCATACTATTAATATTACATTGAACTTAAGTTTTTCACTTGACCAGCATAAGACAAAATAATTTTCTGACTTAGTAGTTTGGGTGAAACGATTACCAATATTTCAAAACTTTCAGATTTCCAAAAGCATTTATCAGCAGCTTTCTAGATTTTTCAGTATATATTTCTGGAGTAATGATTCTGCTCATTGCTGTGAGAAACAAAGAAGAACTGCAAGGTCCCTGCCTTGAGGCATTTTACAAGCTAGCAGGAGAGAGGAGACAGAACCAATGAAACGATTAGAGAATCTATGAAATAGTAAACTGAACTATAGGACAAGAGGTTCAGAAGTTTAGAGCTATCAGGAAGGCTGGGATAAAGAAAGCATTGAGGGAAGAGTAAGCTTTGCGTTTGTGCCCAAACTCACTTGACAAGGCCTGGAAATGGTGTGTCCGCTGTGGTAGACACTGCTGGTTGGTTAACGCAACAGCCACGCCCAGCCCCCCATTCTCTTGTCGTCTCCGTTGAAGCTGAGGACGATTGTCATCATCTTACAACTGGAAGGCTACTGCAGGCTCTCGGAAAAACTTGCCTGTCCTGATGAAAGGGACAGATGGCATTGTCACTCTTTCTCTCCCCTTCTTCTTGCTTTGACTGTGGATGTGATTCCCGGAGCTGTGGTAGCCGCCCTGGGACCATGAAGTGACAGCATGAGGACCAAAGCCCAGCATGCTAAGAAGGGTGGCATGGAAAGGCAGAATGCACCTGAGTCCTTCAGGGCATGGTTGAGCAGCTGAATCTGTGCCTGCAACCACTTACTGCTGGACTTCCTAGGATGCGGAAATAATAAAACCCTGTCTGTTTAAGCTGCTTTTAGTCAAAATTTGTATTACTTGCAAAAGAAAGCAGTTTTAACTTATATATCAGAATAAATGAGCAAAAATATACATGTACAAGAATAGTCTTTGTGATGTTGTGCATCAGTAGAAAGCTGATTACCTCAATTATGATCCATTCCTAAAATGGAATACAATGCAGCTTTGAAAAAGAATGATAGAGACCTATACATACTGGTATGGTACAATCACCAAGATATATCAAGGTATGTGTAAAAGCAAGGGACAGAGCAGTACATAATAAATATCAGCCCCTCAGACTGAAAATGGCAAATGTTGACTAAAACAAAAGATTAAAATTAAGTCTATTCTACAAAATTTAAAAGATGAAATAAGTATAAATGAAATTTAAATAATTTTAAAAATTTGGGGCAACTTTGTAACATTTACACTTCTGAAATTACTAAAGCTTAAAACTGCACCAAGACTCTTGGGACAATGCAGAGTATTGTCATATATGCATATACACATAAATCCTCATATACATATAAGCCTATGTATGTGTATAAGCTACTTTTTATTTGTATAAGCAACAATCTAGCCTGGCAGAGGAAGCAGAGCACATTGTTGGCCTGAGTTAAAGGGCAGGTAAACCTTTCATTATATAACTCATTCCAGTTTTTAAATTTTCCTTTCTTTTCTTTTTTTTACTCTATATGCATTTTAAAAAATATGTGTATTATGAAAAAAATAAAATATTGCATGAAGAAATGTTTTGAGGAGAACTTTCTAGTGTGGGGCAAAGGCCATTTAATACAGTTTCATCCAACAGCACATAAGGAATGGAAAGTACCCACTGCGAGAGGAGGATGCCAATGGGCTGCACCAAATACCCCTCAGCCAAAAGGGTCTGTCCTGGAGGAAGGGATTTGCCCTCCTGGCAGGGAGAAAGAGATGGACAGAGAGTCCTATTGCCAGAGACCACAATAAAGGAATCCAGGTGTCATTTCAGAGCGGTGTTAGAATTCTAGGATATCCGTAACTTTCTGTGTTTGTCACTTTTTAAATTCTCTACTTCCTCTCTAGTCACAGGCAGCAAACTAGACAAAAATGAAAGATCTTGTTGCAGTGATGCTGCAAATGAGGAGTGCTAAGAGGCCCTGTCTGCTCTCCAGGAAGTCTTTGTTGGGATGGTGACAGTGGAGAACATCCAAGGGAAAGCATGAATGGACTTGGAGGAAGGAGAGAAAGGCGAGGTCCTGTGGTATGCTCAAAGGAAGAAAAGAGAGTCTTGGTAGGGACGTGGTCTTAGGGTTAATAGTCCCTTGTGCCCCTCCAGCCACAAGGCCTGGTGATAAGTCTTTGTTTTCGACTTGCCAGCCTTCTACTCTTTGGCCCCCTTTTGTGGGTAAGAATTACTATGTCAGCAGCAAACCCTCCACGCAAAACCCCTGCTCCCCTCGCTGTCCTTTCTCCTCGTGAAGCATTACAGACTAACCGATGGCCCCCAGGGCTCTCTGAACCACACTTGGGAGAAACTTGGCTCAAATGATGCATGGCCAGGAAATAAAATACAGTATATCAAATAGTTGTCCTCACTTATCATGTCCAAACTGTGACAGTTACAAGGGAAAATACAGAAAGCCCAGTAACACAATCTACTTGCCTTAAATATGACATCATCTTTCAGTCAAGGCAGCTGCATTTTTTGTGGTGCATGGGACATATCTTAGCTAAGTGAGTTCTTTGCCCTAGGGTGTTAAGCTGTGGTATGCCATGGCTGAAAAATGACAGCGTAACAGGCCTTTCACTTCACCAGAAAATGGGTAACACCTTTTCTCATATTTTGAGTGTACAATTTCCATACAATGTTTTTGTCCTGTTGGGCAAGAGACAAGGCAATTCTGTAGAATCTATGAAATGATTTAGTAAAAATCATCACAGGCCATTTTATGAGTAATAATCTGGGTTTTTGATAGTCTGAATTCTCCAACATTTTTGTTCTAAAGCATCTGATTTTTACAAGAACGTGCATTAAATTGGTCTTTATTTCATCAGTAGCAGCACTGAAACATTAAATATTCTAGTGAAAACATATCAGATTTCCACACTGCAATACACAAATGCACAGGCTAATTAACAAGAATCTATTTTATCTCTGATGATATACATGTGTGTATTTGGAGCAAAAAAGCTATATGTGAATTTGCAAGTTCATGGGGTGAAGGAGAATTTTTATTTGTCTGGTAGTTAAACAACATAAATATCTGAGATCTCATAATCGGTCAAATAAGTATTCTGGGGAAGAACAGAATCCTATGTAGAATTTAACTTTAAAGCACCCCTAGATTTTGTGCAATTTAAAACATTTTGTCAACATGAAATATCTTCTCCATTTAATTTTATTTTAAAATATGCCTTCTTAAAACTTGAAAATTGTTCAAATATAGTACCTTCTTGTCAATCTTCTTTCAAAAACTAGCAAATATACTACATAATTAATCACATCTCCTAGTTTTTTATTTGAAAAGACATTATTGGAAAACTGCTATAAAGGATTACAAAGGAGCAGATTTGAGTTTAGTGTGGAAAATTTTTAGTAATGCTTTGGCTGTATCTCAAGGTAACCAAACTAAATAGCCTGCACATCATTTTTTCCCATCTTTGAATGCTCAACATAAGGGGATGAGCCATCGAGAGCTCCAGGAATAGATGTCAACCACTCCAAATTCTTGACTACATGATTTATTTCTCAGAGCTGTACTGATGCTCTTTAACTTTAGGTGCAATTTGTTTAGTTTTATTTGTCACCTATTTTTTCCCTCCAGACTTCCATAAGTGTAGGAGGATGTGTCTATCTCTCCACTACTCTTACTTCTACCTCTAAATCTATATCTGCATTACATGAAACTGTTCCTTGAATACATTTTCTTGGGAGTTTTTGCTGCCTAGCTTTTAAGGCTGCCTGCTTATGCCTCACTAAATTTGTTTTCTACTTAATCTGCAGCAAATTGAAATCTTGAGAATACAATGCAATTGGTAACTTGCCACATATTCCAGAGAGTATGACAAAATGGGGAGAAATCCTTGGAGGGGCAAAGAAGCTTTACCAATGTTGACTCAGAAGATTCTTTCACAGC
Organism: Chaetophractus vellerosus; assembly: GCA_004027955.1. Lineage (NCBI taxonomy): Eukaryota > Metazoa > Chordata > Mammalia > Cingulata > Chlamyphoridae > Chaetophractus > Chaetophractus vellerosus. The sequence continues at coordinate 7,857 of PVKH010017914.1, read as the reverse complement.
CGAACAGCTTGCAGTGTGACAGTTGTTTGACTCTGAAACCCTTTCTAGGTTTCAAACATTAGCTCCATTTTCCAGTTGAGATTTATACCAATATATTGCTGACTTCAAAATGCACCATTATCTTGAGACTCTTGTTCCATATAGCAAAGATCTGGAATTCTTCTCTTCTTTGTGAGAAGGGTAGGACCCCTCATAAGTTGGCTGTGGCCAATCAACTTTTGCTTGATGCCAAAAAATTAAACACAGTAAGGCCAGACCCTGTCAGCAACGAGTTGATTGCTTTAAATAAGGGAGATTTCCTGCATGTTTAAATTGAAACTTCGACTTTGATTAAAGCGAAGAGAAGTACCAGGATGGCTTCCTAACTATTTAGTTCCTAAAATTCCTGTGAGGTCTGGAGATGACAAATTCAATTCTGATGTGCTGTGTTTTACACTCTGCAGGCTGTAGTAAAAGGGAAAACTAATCAAGCTTGGGTTTCCCATGGGCTGAGCTTTAAGATGTTTTCCTATTTAAAGCCATGGAAATATGTTAAAACCCACATAGTCAGGGTGAAGTTTATACAAGGCAAAATCTGTGTGACCATGTTTTTGCACAGTGTGCATATTTTGACTTTTCATTATTTTTGGTTTGTTTAATCTTTCACTCTGTTTAAAAGTATATTCCTACCACATTTTTATTAAAAATATGGAAAAGAATGGTTTAAAACTCATACATGCATACATGGATATACACAGATGTATGCATGGATATACACATGTCTATATACACATATATGCACATGTATATTCACACATGATTCATATGTATGAATGTATGTATGTCTTATATATTAAAACTTGGTAACATAGTTGCTTGAATTTAATGTTTTTATTTAAAAGAAAAGAAAGGCTGAAGAATAAGAGCTATATAAATACGTGACTCTAGATCTAGGCATACCAAGATAAACTATATGATCTTATTTTTAGAGCCAGTGCTGTTATATATAATTGAAAATATTAATTATGATGTGAAAACCATCAAATGAGAAAAAACAGGAAAGGGGAATCAAAGGATCCATATGTCAAGTAAACAAACTAGATGTTTCATATACAAAGGATTAAAGTTTATATAAACCATTGTTTTAAACAAACCATAATTAAAAGTAATGCTTTCCTTTAGAAGATGGAGAAAGGGACCTCTGTGCATTTCTCTGCTCCATTTTAAGCTGGTCATTAGGTCAATTTCTCATTAAGTCTTATATCTATGAAATTAGGCAAAACCAAGTCTTACAAGGAAGGGAAAGACGGTATATGTATATGTGCCTATCTATCTAACTATCTATCTATCTATCTATCTATCTATCTATCTATCTATCTATCTATCTATCTATCATTTTGGGGAGAGTGGTTGGCCACTTGTGTTTAGATTAGAAGCAAAATGGACTATCCACAGTGGGCATTTTATGTCATAGGAGAATGGAGGTTTCTTCTTAAAAATCACATGAGAAAGTCATTGGATTTCATCTTTGGTTCTTTTTGCAAATTTAACACAAGAGTAAAAACAAGGATGGACACATGACATCATGCATTTGTCAAAGCCTATAAAACTGTACAGCCCAAAGTGTAACCCATAATGTAAACTACAGACTGTTTAGTAACAATATTTCAATATTGGTTCATCAATTGTAACAAATGTACTACACTAATGTAAGATGTTAATAATAGAGGAAACTATGTGTGTGGTTTACATGGGAATTCTCTATACTTTCAGTGTAATTTTTCTGTAATTTTAAAACTTCTCCAAAAATGAAGTTTCTATAAAAAACAAATAGCATAGTCTTTTTGATCTTCACAATGTGAAAGACTTACCTGTAAGTCTTGGCAAGGAGTGTCGTACTCAGCTTCTGGAGGTCTATTCCTTCTTTCAGATCCTCTTGACTGAACAGTTTACTTCTGCCTCCTAAGAGGCCGGCTCAAACCTATGTTCACGAATAGCAGCCACTACTTTTCTTTCATCTATATGAGATGATAGGATGGACATATTTGGCTGATTTCATCATGCATGACCATTTATACATTTAAATAACCAACCCTGGTGTTCTTCCTTCTTATTTGGAAGGGGTGAGATGAAGTTATGACTGGATTCACTAGATGCTTAAAAGAAGTGGCAGAATTAAGCAGTTGCTTGGACTTTGTATAGATAAAGCTCATTTATCTCCACAATGAAAACTTGACAATAGATTACTTTGTCAAGGTTAGGCCCTTTGAAAAATCCAAAGCTTCTTTGCTTGGCTTACCAAGTCCCTAATCTTTAAAATTTTTACTATAATTTCACTAGTAATTCACAGAATTAGAAGAATCCTTGGTGTTGATTTATTCTAATTCCCAAATATTATAGATGAGGAAATTGGGACGTGGAGGTATGAAATGCTGTTTTGGCCCTACAGTAGACATTTGTCATTTGTCCTTTGTTGCATGTCATTAATACCATGTAGTCCAAGATAAAGCAGAATCTCAAAATATGAAAATCATGCTGGAAAATTCAAAATTGTTTTGGAAAATGTTTGCTTTTTCACAAAATGCCTTTATCAACAGTTTGCATAAAGGGTGGACATACAGTGGTTACTACTGGGATCCCTGTATAATCATTTGACTTTTTCCTAAAAAATATGAAAGTTTTTATACAAACAAAAATAAAAGTTTAGTAATAGAAAAATATCATTTTGACAAACCTTTCCACTATAGTTAAGTATAAACTTGGCTCTTGTGGTCTTTGAGCAATTCATACTTGTGTTAGAAGGGAAGTTAAGGACATATTTATGTGCATACCAAATTAGCTGTTTCAGATACAAATAAGCTCTATCTTTTCAAAATGAGAATGTTTGAACACATGATTATAGAGCTGGTTAGTTTTGATCTTTGGAAGTCCGTGGTGAATTGCATTGCATGTTTTCCTCCTGCCCAACTCACCAGGAACTGTTGTTATAGCTGATGAGCAGTTTGACTTTACCACTATAATATAAATGGTAGTTTAAAGTTCCTTATTTTCTTTATGGACATGCTTATTTGCATTGATAGGAGTGACTGGATTTCACTCAGAAAACTGATTGGTGGGATTATTTTGGGTTTTGTGCACTGATGCAAATGTTACTTGGAATTGAGAACACTTGTGACAAAATCATATCAGACTATTAGTTAATTGTTAGGGAAATACTGTTGAACATTATTTAATTACCTGTCAAGTTTAATTGAAGTGTTTGCTTAGATCATGGTATTATAAAATATAAAGCTTAAATTGGGTTATCTTGTCTGTTAGCTCAAAAAGTTAGTTTTTATTTTTTTAGCTTTGTTTTGGGGGAGGTTTTGGATCACAGAAGGGTCACAATTGTGGCAGGGGAGAATCACTGGTGCAGGGTGTTGGTGTTGGGGGTTGTATGGGGAGGGGTGCACTTGGGACATGTGTCTATGGCATATGAATATGTTCAAGTGATCATGGAGCATTGTCTCGGGGGTGGAGACCCACACAATAACCAAAGAATATTGAATTCTCATCCTGGAAGTCCTGCTACATTCTCTAATAGAGCTGCAAGAATTCTCCAAGTACATGGGCAGTGCCTAGGAAAGGAGGACAGACCATTAGAACAGGCCTTTGATATTGATGGTTATACTTATGAACTTTTTCTGGAGAAATTGAAACTTAGCCTATGTACTGCCTAAGAGTTACCTCTTGAAAGTTTTCTTTTTGCTCAAACATGGCTTCTATCTAAGCCCAACTCAGCATATAAACTTGCTACCTTTCCCCCAGCATGGGTCATGACTCCCAGGGATAAGCCTCCTTGGCACTGAGGAATCATTAGCAAGTGCCAACTAGCGATGCATCTGGAAAAAGACCTTGACCAAAAGGGGGAAATATTAAATACAAATGAGTTTTTATGGCTAAGAGATCTTAAAGTGAGTTGGGAGGTCATTCCAGAGGTTACGCTTATGCATGTCTTAGCAAGATCTCATTGACAGCCACAGTAAACAGTGCCTCAAACTGTGGGACTCCTGAGGGCTCTAAAGATATCTGGATACTATAGGCAGGGCAGACAATCTCAGGAATTCAGCATCCTGTCAGTGGGCCTTACTTTGGAATATATGCTTGTATTAGTCAGCCAAAGGGGTGCCTTTGCAAAATACCAGAAAATGGTTGGTCATTATAAAGGGTATTTATTTGGGGTAGAAGTCCACAGTTACCAGGCCATAAAGCATAGTTTCTTCCCTCACCAAAATCCATTGCCACGTGTTGGAGCAAGACAGCTGCCGACGTCTCCAGGGTTCAGGCTTCTGGGTTCCTCTGTTCCCAGGGCCGCGTTTCTCTCCGGACTTAGTTCCTCTATAAGGTCAGCTGTAGACCATGAGGCTCTCTAGGCTTTGCGTCTCTCCACAAGGCCAGCTGTAGACTAGCAGGTGAACAGCTCACTTCTCTTCTCTCAGGGCCTTCTCTCCAACATCAAAACTCCAACATCAAAACTGCTTCTCAAAAACTCTGTTTCTCAAATCTGCTCCCTCTGTCCTTGGCCTTGCCTTTTATATTCGATTCCCCCATCCACCAAGGGGTGGGGCTCAATGCCCTACTGATGTGGCCCAGTTAACGCCCTAATCATAACTTAACCATGCCCAGATTAACAGATCAGTTTACAAGCATGATTCAAAATCGATGTTTGGAATTCATAATTACATCAAATGGCTACAAAGCTCCTCATTGTAACAGAGTTAGACTCACAATTTCCTTACACATGACTCTTCTGTCCCTTTTGTTTGAACCTATATTTAGCATTATACTTGTTAAACATATGCCCCAGAGATTTAAACCTTCACTCTGTTCATAAGCCATTTGAGCCCTGAATCTCAGCAAGAGTTGCAACAACTATTCTCCCGTTCATTGGACTCACCCAGGACAACTAACAAAACGATGATGATGAACAATGCCCACCCCAAGAAACAGAGAGTATCTACAACTGCAAGCAAGACAGTTTGATCCATCTGCCCCATGGGATCTGGGCCCCCCATCTCAATCAGAGGCAGAGTGGGCATCACCATCCCCAAATCCTCAAGATTGAGGAGTGAATGGACATGAAGGGGGAATGCAACTATGGACTTAAGTAGACTTATGATTATTCTAGCAACAGAAGAACTTGTATCATTGATATAAAGGTGGTGGACACTGGGGGTTCTGGGGTGAGGGAAAGGGAAGAGTATGTGTAACATAGGGTACTTTGGGGATGTTGGAATTGTTCTGCATGTCATTTCAGTGACAGATGCAGGGTATTGGGCATATAGTTAAAACCTATAAAATTGTGTGGTGCCAACTGTGAACTATAATGTAAATTATAGTCCATGGCTGGTAACAATGCTTCAATTTGTGTTCATCAATTATAGCAAATGTATCACATTAATGAAAGATGTTGTTAATGGGGGGAAGTGTGGGAGGAGGAGAGAATAGGGTATATGGGAATCCCCTATGTTTTTGATGTAACATTTATGTAATCTAAAGTTTCTTTAAAAATAAAAATATAACTAAAACAAAACTTCACATTATGCTAAGTGAAATAAGTCAGACATGAAAGGACAGATATTGTATGATTCCAGTTATATGGGGTATCTAGAATAAAAAAATTCATAAAGACAAAAAGTAGGAAAATGATTACTAGGGGCTGGGGGGGTGGAGAGAGGGAATGGGAAGTTATTGCTTCACGGGTGTGAACTTTCTGTTTGGGATGATGGAAATGTTCTGAAAATGTTTAGTGGTAAAGATTATACAACATTAAAAATGGTTAAAATGGGGAAAAAGTTAGTTTCTGACTCTGATTTTATTGTTTGAAACTTATTTAAATGAGATAGTATTTCTCATTGTCAATTTGTTCTTCAAAGCAGAAGGTCAACACTAACCTTCATATTTAGTTTGATGGTTGTATCTATTTCTGTGTTAAGAACTCTGTAGCTCTGTGCTGTACAATAAAGTTGCTATTAACCATATGTCACCAATGAGCCCTTGAAATGTGGCAAGTCCAAATTGAGGTGTGCTGAAGCAAAAAATACACACTGGACTTGGGAGACATAATAGGAAATTTAAAAAAAGAATGTAAAGACCTCATTCATTTTTTATACTGATTACATTTTGAAATATGTTTGATACATTGTGTTAAAATATATTGTTTAAATCAATTTCTCATGTTTCTTTCTACTTGGTTGCAATGTGCGTACTAGAAAATTAAAAATTCCGTATGTGACTCCCTTTGTGTTTCACTGGACAGTGGCTATAGACAAATTTAAATTCCATGTGTGACTCACATTATATTTCTGCTGAATGGAGATGCTGAGTAGACTCATCTCCTTACCTAGACTCTTCGTCCCTCCTTTCACGTAGGCAATTAATCACCAAACTCCATCCTGAAGGACACCCAGGCAACACATGGACAACTCTTACAGGAGAGTCGGGCTTTCTCCTCTTCACAAGTTCTGTGATTAACAGAAGAACCAATGGCTTAATTCTAAGCCAGACCCAGGGGTTGTTTCGTTGTTCTTACCTCTTTTCAAGCTTTTCTTAATCAACCCATGAGAATTTATTTTCAGTCAAATGAAATCCATTTTTCTCTCCATTTGTCCAAAAGCAGAATCAGCATTAAAGATTATCCAGCCTTTGTCCAAGATTAGACATATCATTACCTCCCTTGAAATGTCTGGGAAAGACAGATGCTATGGCCATGTAGGTGCAATCTAGTTATTCCATACATAGCTCAGGTCTTTTCACGAGGTGGAGAAGCAGAATCACAGAATTTATATCAGTATCTTGTTAGTAGGAAACATAAAGAAACCAAGATAAAAACAGAACCAAATAAGAAAGAGTGGCCCCCTTTGACCACCCCTTTGAATTTGTTGATCCTGAGCAGTGTAAAAACCTTCTAGCTGAATCGGAATGGGCTGTAAGTTCTCATGGAGCCAGGAAACTTATCTGGCTCACCCTTCACCTTCCCACTGCCCCTATCACCATGCCGAGTATACAGTAGGAGTTCAGGAAATGGTCTTTGAATTGAACGGAATCATTCAGAATGCAAATTATCATAACAAAAAGGTGTTTTAAGGAGATGACTTCTAACAGAACAAAGAAAAGGAACTGAGAGTGAATAAGCATCAAAATGTGAACTTATCCTGAAGTCTTCTTTTTTAACTTTCTTGGATATAATGTTGGGGAATGGACTATGGACTAGAGTGGACTTACTCGGTTCTACTATAGACATATTGTGATTCTAGCAATGGAAGAAACTACCACATTGATGTGGGGGCAGTGGTCACTGGAGGCTCTGGGGGTAGGGAGAGGGAAAGGCAGATGTAATGCGGGGGCTTTTTCAGGACTTGGGAATTATCCTGATGGCATTGCAATGACAGATATAGGCCATTATATATCTTTCCATAGCCTGCAGAAATGTGTGGGAGAGAGTGTAGACTACAATGTGAACTATGGTCCTTGCTCAGGGGCAATGCCCCAGGATGCGTTTATCAATTGCCGTGAATGTGCCACACTGATGAAGGGTGTTGTTTATGTGGGAGGGTGTGGGAGGTGTGGGGAGTGGGGCATATGGGAATTACTATATTTTTTGTGTAACATTTGTGTAATGTATCTTTTTTTAAAAGATTTATTTAATTTATATATCCCCCCCTTGCTGCTTGTTCTTGCTGTGCTCATTTTTGCTTTTGCATTCTTCTGTGTCTGCTTGTCTCCCCCTCCTGCGTCATCCCGCGGAATCAGCTCACCGCGTGGCGGCTTGCCTGCTCGCGGGGGTTTGCCTTTGCTCATGGTGGCTTGCCTTGCCCGCAGCAGCTTGCCAGCTCGTGG
>PVKH010017913.1:0-15281 GCA_004027955.1 Chaetophractus vellerosus | reverse complement strand
CTGAGAGGCTGAGAGAGAGGTCCTGTAGGCCAGGGGCTAGAATCAGCAGATCAAAGAGGCACGGAAAGAGGCCCCCAAGAGGCTGAGAGAGATAAGGCCCAGAGGAGCCAGAGGACAGTGGACAGATGAGTCATATACCTGATCACCCACATCTGAGCTCAAGAAGAACACAAGCCAGGAGTAGCAGCCTAGAGTAGAGACCGAGACCAAATAGCCGCTATTGTGTCTTGCCACTTAGAAGGAGTCCAGATCGCCTACAGTCGACCTTCCATGAGATAGCATCTCTGATGATGCCTTGACTTGGACATTTTCACAGCTTCAGAACTGTAAGCTTTTAACCTAATAAATTCCCATTATAAAAGCCAACCTATTTCTGGTATATTGCTCCCAGCTAAATTAAAACCATTGTTCTTAAGTAAAAGAGATTGCCCTCAATAATGTGAGTGAGCCTCAGCCAATAAGTTGGAGGTCTTAAAAGGGAGAACTGAGGGTTCCAGGGATTCTTCCTCAATATTACACCCTCCATTCCTTCCTGTATTTCCAGCCTAAAGAATTCAGACTCAAAACTTCAATATCACTTTTATCAGAAAGTTTGGCCTCTGACCTGTCCTAAAGAATTCAGAGTTGCCAACTATTCCAACCCCTCCTGAAGGCACAAGTCGGGGTGGCCGCAAGACCAAAGAACACACTCAGTGCTGAATCAGACACGAGCTTTGTTTGGACTAATGAGCAGGAGAGGGTCTCCAAAGGCTGAGGTTTGGAGAATGAAGATAGCACTCCACAAAGAGGTGGGAAAATGAGGGGCAATTGTCTCAAAACAAAGACTTTCATAACAGAGTTTCTGCTAGGGTCACATGAAGCACATAAATGGGATCTGGTGATGTTATTGTAGGAAGGAAGTGTACAGCCTGGAGAAAATTACAGTCTACTATACCATCTGTACATTGTTTCCCTGTTGTGAGGTCTGTTACATTTTAACTTGTGTCCTGGGGCATGCAGGCAGCAACATGCTGCTTGTGCTACACGGAAGCACAAGAAGCATGTAGATAAGAGAAGGTAAGATTGAGAATAAGAAGTTTCACAGAGTCTACTGTAAATAATTATTATGATAAGCGACTGAAGAAAGTCTTTAGAATTCAATCATAGGTTTTTCAACTCTATTACTTATAATATTTGAATATATATATAATATCTATCTATCTAGAGGGAGAGAGAATATGTGATTACGTGTAGCTGAGATATACATAAAAGTAAATGTGTGCATACTTATTTGTATATCTATATGTATAACTATGTATACAAGAGTATATCTATGTGATCTATGTAGTGCATCCGAAGGTATATATGCGTGCATATGAGTGAATACGTATGTGGATGCACTTTCATGCAGATATGTCTATGGGCACATGTGCATGTTTATGTGTTATCTTAACAGCTGGCACCAAAATGTCTTAGGGAGTGGATTGTCTCTATTTAGGAAAAAACCTTAATATGGCTTTTGGAAATTAAAAGATAAGTTCCAGAGCAGTGTCTGAAAGCAAGAGAACAACAACAAAAAAAAGGTGTATGTGAGGGTTGGAGGAGAAGAGCTGAATGTTTCTGAACTAAGAAATGGAAGATTTCCATCGGGAGGCAAGAGGTGGGATGAATCAGAAAATGGATAGGAGGGCCTTTGTCATGGGAAATATCCAAGGACCATCTATTTTTAGGAATAGGAATGTCTAATAAATTTTAAGTTGCTTATGTTGCTTCAATATAAACCCTTCATATCCCCTTCAAATGTCTGTACATATACCAAGCATTATATATGTATGTGCAGAGCTTCCTCCCTCCCTCCTTCCCTCCCTTTTCCTTCCTTCCTTCCTTGGAAATCAAAACAGGAAATAGAGTTCTACATGTGGTTTAAATTAATATAGAATGGAAATAGTGAGAATACACTATAAACTATACTAAATTATCAGAAGCAGTAGCTCAGACTTGGAGGTAACCTTAATCTTGGAATAGAATTAAACACTCTTTTTACAAGTTGTGAAATGGCAGTCAGAGCTGAGATTCTCTACCTCTCAAGAGGCATGCTTGCGTGACACATGTATAATGCATTTATTCTGAGATCAAGATACAAAGCTTTCCCTTACCCTTTCTCGGTCACCAAGTCCTATTGATTCTACCTACCAAATATTTTTTATTGTTTTAATTAGCTTCATAACCAGGATCAGTTGCCTAATTCAGGTTGACATAACCTCTCTCCTAGATTAACATAAGGCAACATACCCTGGGACTTATGTACCTAGCCTTGCACCCTTTAATCCATTCCCTACATTATGACCAGAGTAATTTTTCTAAATCACAAACCAGATCATGCCACCTCTCCCTATTCTACCCCCCCTATCCTTCAGTGACTCCCCAATACATTTCAGATAACTCCTTAACATAAAGTTGCTTTTAATTAGGCCCCAATTTACTTTCTTCAGACTCATCTCTTGCCAACCCCCATCATGAACTCCATACTCCAGCTGAATGAACTATTTTCAGTTCTCCAAATAAGCCACATTCTTCCTGGCTTTTTTCCTTTGCACTTGCTCCTCCTCCACATGTAAGCAAGTTTCCTACCCTTTCCTATCTTCCCTGTCCCAGCAGATCTAACTCCTACTCATTCTCCAGGTCTAGTTTAAATTGGCACTTTTCCCACAAAACTAGATTTGTTGCTCCTCCTATCTGGCTGCATATTTACATATCCTTATCACAGCAAGTCACTTTGTCTCATAAATACCTATTTAAAAGACTGAGTTTCCCATTAGAAGGTAAGCTCCACGAAGGCAGGGAACGGGTCTAACTTATTCACTATTACATCTCCAGAGCTTAGCCTATGAATATATACTTGTTGCGTGAATGATTGCTGTAGATAATTGTAATATGCTATAGATAATTTTTATCATGAGATAACACATCAATATAATGGTATAAGAATTAAGAGCACTATATAAACTGCAATAGATTCTGATTCAACGTTAGGAAATACCAGCAAGAAAAAAGGAAGAAAGCAGCATTTGCCTGTGATCAACCCATTCTAGGGACATCTTATAAACCACCATATGCCAAGAGCTGCCCATGATGAGAAAATGACAAGGAGAAAAGGCTATCAGATGCTTACATCACATATCCAGAGGCCAAGTTCCCCTGTATGAAGGAAACAATGCATCCTGAGAAGATAACACTCTTTAGAGGGAGCAGTACTTCCAGTGCACTTAAGATGGCCTCTTACCCAATGGTACAGCCTTGTAGAGCCTTTAAAAGTATCAAGAGACAAGCTTTTCTGAGGGCTACCTACAGAATTAGGGTGGGGGAGTCGGAATAAATGCTATGCATAGCCATCTGGGCCTAAAGAGCAGAACCTCTCAGGTAAAGATCAACCATTAGCCATTCACACAAATGTCCCCACTCAGAAAGAAGGAGAGGAAATGAATTGGAGACTAGAAACTCTGCTCCTCACAGGATCCTTCCAGAATCTAATAACTGATAGTAAAATGTTTGTGCATGCACACACATACACTTAACTTACAGTATAGAAATCACCAAGTTGGTATTGGTTTCCTTTTCTTCGTCCACGCTGATGACAATAAACATTTTTTTTAATAAAAGGAAGCACATTTGTTCTAGAAGTTAAATGACAAAATAAGCAAAGTTATTCAGCTTCTCTCAGAAGTAATCAACTTGAGAGTTGTAACAATGTTTGATGGCATACCTATTTTTCCCAAATTGCCGGTATTCATAAATAGTAAGGGACTGGTCATGAGTAAAAAAGAACCCAATTAGCTCTCTGCAAGCATCACGTCCATTTCTGGAAAAATAGAAAGACATCAAAGATATCTAAATAACAGAATCATTCCCAAATTAAATAAAAATAAACTAAAATTGTGCCTCACAAAGTGGATTAGCATAACTCCCTTGAGTTTGTGGCAATGAACAAGGATTATGGAAGTCACAGGAAAAATACAGCATGGCTCACTGAAGTGTCAGAGTAATTTAGATTTGGATGGAGGAAAAAAATTTCTTATGCTATTAATGAATATGGGTATATTACAGTATAGATTACCCATGCAACATAGACTTTTTTTTTTTTAAGATTTATTTTATTATATATCTCCCCTTCTCCCCGCTGCGGGGACGCGCCAAGAGTGGTCACTGCGCAGGCGTGGCTTTCCCCGCTTGTGGGCGGTCTCTGCGTCCGTTCACGGCCGGCTTTCAGTTCACGGGTGGCTGGCTGCGCTCCATCCACAGGCGACCTGCCCTGCCCGTGGCGGCTCTTGCCATGTCCGTGGCAGCTTCTTGCCCTGCCCACGGCGGCTCTGGCCCGCCCATGGCGGCTTGCCATTCTCAAGGCGGTCTGCCCGCTAGGAGAAGTCCCCGGGAATCAAACACGGGGCCTCCCATGTGGTATGCCGGCGCCCTATCCACTGGGCTATCGAGCCGGCCCCGCAACATAGACTTTTAAGATAAAGTGGAAGACTTAAAAAATGGTAACTTTGCAGCAAGTCACTCAAAGATATGCATTTATTGTCTTTTACTGTCATAGAGGTTTTAAAATTACTGACAAATATGATAATAAAAAAGCATGTTTTCCTAGAAGATAACACTCTTTAGAGGGAGCAGTACTTCCAGTGCACTTAAGGTGGCCTCTTACCCAATAGTACACAAAGAACATAAAATATTGTTTTGTACTACTGACAGTTTACAAGGTTGAAATAGATTTAAGAATCACTTCCTTGTCAATTTACTGCCTTTATCAATAATCTACTATTAACCTGAACCATTAAAATGAACTTAAATAAAGCAGTTTACATAAAAGATAACTTTAAATGATTTTGATTCTTCTAGTAGTCATGCATATCTCAAAAAATTTCACTTCTAAGTTTCCCTTTTAAAGATATTTTAAAATCACTTTTTAATAACTTCTAATTAAAACATGTTCTTAAAGGTTCACTTTCCTATAATTTTTGTAACAGAAATTATCTATTAACTAAAATTATTCTAAATTTAAATTTTCATTTAAATGGGACAAATCTAACTAGTCTCATTATAATTATTTTTGTCTGAGAAGATAAGAAATTTTCATAATTATAGAATTTTTAAATTTCATAAAATCATAATTACCTTGATATGATTCTACCATCAAATTGTAATTTATGAGAAAGCACATTTTCAGTTAATGTAGAATGGGTTCTTATCCTGTTAAGAAATGCATTTGTCAATAATTTTTAATGTAATTATTTAAAAATATTTTTCTTCATTTGATTTAAAGGATAAAAGTACAAAAAATTATGTTAATATTTTGTCTAAGAAATGATTATATTTTGAAACAAGGCACAAATTGGATAAAGGTGAAGATACAAACCTTTGAGTTTTTTCAGATTGCTGTTGTAAAAGGCACAGAAAAAATAACCCTGAGATATAATATACAGAACATGGAATTTTTATGTTAGAATCTATAGTATTAAAGTGCTATAAAATAAATATTGAACAGAGATAATGCATTCGTGACTCACTCTGTTGCAGAGCTACCCGAAAGCCATGCCTAGCCCCCTTCTCCTTTCCCTCCTTCCCACCTTAGAACTTGCTTTCTCAGAATCTCTTGCAACTAGTGGTAGCTAAGGAACACAGTTCTACCAATGAGCTTCTAGGAAAGATTTTCTTAATCCTGGTAAGAGAAAGTCATGGGAAGGGTTCTTGCCTGTGAATGTGGCAGGGACGGATGCTGGGGAGCCATGACCCATATCAAGGAACCCTGAGAAAAGGCCAGTAAGATCTCAGGGAAGCCAGCCCAGAGCTGTGGCACCACTGAGACACTGAACCAAATCCAAAAACTGCCTACCTCCGGGCAGCTGGTTATATAAGAAAAATAAATCCTAACTTGTTGAAGTCACTATCAGACACATTTTCAGATTTGTGTAGCTGAAAACATTCCTTACTGAAATAACACAATAGTGAAAAAGAATGCTGAATGAGGTTCCAGCCTTGGCATAGATCGCAACCAGCTGTGAGATCTCAGCTAGGTTATTTAATGTCTGTGGCCTTCAGATAGCACTGAATGATCTCACAAAGGCTGCCAGCTCTAAAATTCTGTTTAACCATATGAGGCAAAACCCAAATGTACTCACTATGACACCCTACCACTAAAAATCATAGTAAGAGAACTGAAGATTCAATGTTGAATTTTTCTCCCCTCTCCAACTAATTTTGTGATGTTCCTTTAAAATCACCAGTAAAATGAAATTGCAACAATGTGAATAGTACAAAAGTGTGTGAGTCGCTGGAATCTTGAAGTTCTATACCATTATATAATCTAGCTCCTTATGCAAATAGGAGGCAGGGCAACCAGAGCCTGCTGAACAAATGAGAATATATGAACACAAAACAGGATAATCTTCGTATGGGAATATATAACAAATAGACGTGACCAAAGAGACTTGGTATATCACATAAGTGACACTACAAGTTAGAGGGACAATGACTTTGTGGTAGGCAAAGACTTCTTAAAGAAGATACAAAGGACACTAAGCATATGGGGGAAAATGGTTAAATTGGTCTACATTAAAATTAGAAACTTCCATTCATCAAAATATGCCATCAAGGGAGTGGGTATAGCTCCGTGTTTGAGCTCCTGCTTCCCATGTATGAGATCCTGGGTTCAATTCCCCAGCACTTCCTAGAAAAAACAAAAAAAACAAAAAAAAACATACCATCAAGAGAATGAAAAGGTGACCACTGTGTGGGAAAAGATACATGTAATAAATACAGCTGACAAAGGACTCATTTCCAGAGTATATAAATAAGTTCCACAAATCAATAAGAAAAACACAAGTCAAATGACTTGAATGGGTATTTCACAGAAGCGGATATCCAGGCGGCCAATAAACTTATGGAAAAGTACCCACCTTCATTAGTCACCAGTGAAATGCAAATTAAAATTTCAATAAGATGCCAATACACACTCATAAGGGAACTAAAATGAAAAAAAAAATAGATAATACCAAGCACTGGCAAAGATAGGGTGCAATGAGAACCCTCATACACTACTGGTGGGAATCTAAATTGGTATAACTACTTCGGAAAACCACTTAGCTGCATCTTTTAAAGCTGAAAATATGCATACCAAATGGCCTATCAATTCCACTTTCTAAGTATATGCTCAGCAGAAATGAGTGCATGGGCTCACGAAAAGACATGCACAGGAATGTTCATGGCATCACTATTCATAAGTAGCCAAATATTCATCAACACTGTTCATAAACTGTGGTATATTTATGCAAGGAAATACTGTACATCAATGAGAAAAAAAAGACAACTAAAAATAACAACAGGTAACTCTCACAAACATAATGTTGAGCAAAAGAAGACACACAGAGTCCAAATTTTGTGATTTCATTTATAGTAAGTTCAAAACCAGGGTTTTGAAGATGGAAGAAGGGACCACAAACGAAGGGATGCAGGTAGTCTCCAGAAACTGAATAAAAAACAAGGAAACAGATTCTCCCACTGAAGCTTCCAGAAGGAAAGCAGCCCTGCCAACATTTTCATTTCAGACATCTGACTGCCAGAACCTTACGGAAGAAATAAGCCACTAAGTTTGTGGTATTTATTACAGCAGCAATAGAAAACTAATACAAGATACCTTCAAATATTTAAAGGTATGAAAACAAAGACTTTCAGAAAATAAGCATGAGACCAAGAGATAAAAGCACTTCAGAAAGTACTATCTAACAATAACCACAGTCTGAAAATTTGTAAAAGCTACTGCAGGAACTGGCAGATTTTCCATCCAACTGTCAATTAAGTACTTGAAGAATTCAAGTGGACTGAGCTAGAAGATTATCAAAGCCCATTCCTATTCACACATTTTATAAGGTACAAAGTAAAATGAAAAAAATTATAAATAGCATGAATTTTAATATATTAGGTTAAGTCAGCTAATATATACTGTCTACATATAATTTGTCAACTAATGTATTATACATTTTCATATATATAATTTCCTAAGGTTGTGGTCATTATTACTAAAAGCCTGGGGGGTAAAGAGAGTAAGGTATTGTTCCAATATCTTCAGGAGGCACAACTGAGATCTAAACTCTAAACTTCTACTTCCCTTTACATAGATAAAAAGCAAAAAGAAAAACTTTTCATTTAGACATAGTATATTTTAAAAATATGCTTATAACATACTTACTGCATCCTCACTTTATATAATTGAAAATCTTACTTTGTCTCATGTAGTGTTCTTTTCCTAACTCGTAAAGGTTCTATCTTTGGATCCGGAAGGTTTCGAGTAGTTTGTTTCTCGGTGATTAAATTTTGTTCTGGATCACTGATTACAGCCCTATAATGGAAAATACAAAGTTTGATCATTAAATGTGTGTCTTACTATCACAACTTTGTGTGTTACCTCAGCATCCATCACATTTGCACTAAGCCACTTGCCGCAACACTGACCTTTGGCCTAGTTAATGAACAGTTTTCCAGCCCTGGGGCATAAACTCCCCCAGATTTCAAGCCCACCTTCATGGCCACCACCCACACCACACATACTCCTTACCCAAAACCACAGAGCTGGCCCCAAATGATAAGCTAACCATCCCCACTGCCCTTGGACCTCCAGTCCCTTCATCTTTCCTCAGGCATTTTCTTTAAACTAACCAATCTTTGACACCCATGGGAAATCTGCTAAACTCCACCCTTGAACGACACCATTCACAGCACAAGCCCATGGGTCTCTCTTGCTCTCTTGTGTTACACCTGACCTCCACCTGGACCCAAATTTAAAATCCAACTTAACATTAGTTGGATTTTAAACAATGTGATAATGCATTGCTTTAGAATGCACATATTTATAAGTGGTTGGAAAATTTCATATACCAAGTGCAAATTTATTACTGCCATATTTTAGGTCAGATATAATCTAGGCTACAGAACTAAGACAATAAAGTCCTGTTGTTTTAAGCCATTCAGTCCATAGTACTTTGTTATAGCAGCCTCAGCAAACCAGGATGCCATTCTCAAACAAATCAACACTGCTGGCTTCTAATGATATAGGACAAAAACATAGGAAAAGTAAAATGTGACTATAAAGTAATAAGTACTGCAATGGAAAGGCAATAGGAGAACATAGAAGAGAATGGCTTAATTCCTGGAAAAGAGAGTCATTCACTGAAGACATCCTAGAAGAGGTGACATTTGCAGTAACCCTTGAAAGGTAAGTAGAAGTTAACACTTGAAGAAGAGAGGAAAGGTATTCCAGGCAGAGGAATGGTATGTGCGAGGGACAGAAGTAGGACTCATGCTGCACACTTAAGGAACTGTACACTCTGGTGGATGAGTCAGGCTCTGGAACCAGACTGCTTGGGTTCAAACCTTGCCTATGCCAATAATTAGCTGTGTGGTATTATGCAAATCACTTAATTCTAGGCCTGTTTTCTCAATTATGAAGGAGATAATAATGGTACTGCCCTCAAAAAATCATTGTGGAGATTAAATAAATGAGTTAATATATACATCTTGCTTAGAAGAGTGCCTATCATCTAATAAGTACCATAGAAGGACTCAATATTTGAGCCTGTATCTTTCAATATCCCTTTTACTACATATTGTACTGAATATGAGTAAATCCAGAGGAAGGGCAGCATATCATGAGCATTTCAAGAGGCTAGAAAAAAGATAGTAAGGGCCTATACTAAGGTGACAGTAGAAATAGGTGGAGTAGAAGGAACAGATTCAAGGAATACCAGCAGGACTAGGAAATTAATTGGATTTTGAGGTCACCAGGTAGAAAGGTCCATAATAGCTCCATAATGGGAAAGGAAATTCAATTAATAATAATAATTAATAATATAAGGAATATGTGAGTATTGTTAATAATTAATAGTATTATTAATAATAATCAATTAATAATATAAGGAATATGGGAGCCATAGTGTCTTTTGGGGTTTGTTGCTGCTGTTGTTCTAAAAGAAGGTGTTGTAGGCTATCATCATATCCTCTCTTCCCTCCCTACCTAGCCTGATTCCAAGATTCATCTAAATATAAACGGCCTACACACCTTTCAACAACCTTGCTCTGACTTTTTTCCTACTTGCCTGGAAAAACCCCAAGTCCGAATGAATTTTTTGATTGTCTGATTAAAAGAATACATGAATAAACAGTTTTAAAAGGTGATATCATGAGCGTTACAAAGTATGAAGGTGAAACAGCAATTGATAGCCAGAAGAATTTATTGAGTTACTCCAATTGTGGGATTATTCAGGAAAAGTTTTGGGCATCTCTAACATATGGTATGTTATTCACGGGAGTGTGAATTCATGAACCAAATTTTCTTTTTGAAATTGAACATTAATATATTTTTTACTTCACTTTTAAAAGCCGATATTTACCCAGAAATGACACCTATTCTACTTTCATACTTTATCAGTCCTGTTAAAAAATAGTCATAGAAAATGTTAGGGTTATTTGAAAAAAAATGCTCATTTGGCAGAGGCAAAAATAAGACATAGAGAAGTAAAATATTAAGGTTCAAAACGCAAGTTAGTCTTTACACCCAAAACACAAGCAATGAAAGAAAAATGTCAAGAAAATGAAAAGGCAGCCTACTCAAGGGAGAAAACATTTGAGAACCACTTATCCGATAAGGGCCTAATATCCAGCATATATAAGGAAATCCTACATCTCAAGAATAAAAAGAAAAACCCAATTTAAAAATGGGCAAGAGATTTGAATAGACACTTTTCCAAAGAGGAAATACAAATGGCTAAAAAACACATGAAAAGATGTTCAGCATCACTAGGTATTAGAGAAATGCAAATCAAAACTACAAAGAGATATCATCTTACACCTATTAGACTGGCAGTTATTAAAAAATACAGAGAACAACAAGTGTTGGAGAAGATATGGAGGAATGGGAACCCTCATCCACTGCTGGTGGGAATGTAGAATGGTGCAGCCATTGTGGAAGATGGTTTGGCAGTTCCTCAGGAAGCTAACTATAGAACTGTCATATGATCCAGCAATCCCACTGCTGGGTATATACCCAGAAGAATTGAAAGCAGGGACAAGAATAGATATAGGTACACCAATGTTCATAGCAGCATTATTCCCTACTGCCAAAAGTTGGAAGTAACCTAAGTGACCATCAACAGATGAATGGATAAGCAAAATGTGACATATACATACAAAGGAACATTACTTAGCTGTAAGAAGGAATGAAGTATTGACACACATGACAACATGGATGAATCTTGAAGACTTTATGTTGAGTGAAGTAAGCCAGTCACTGAAGGACAAATATTGCATGACCTCACTGATATGACCTAAGCACATTGAGCAGACTCACACAGCTAGAGTCTGGAAGATAGATTATCAGGAGACAGAAAGGAGTAGAGTGTAGTGACCCAATGCTCAACATGGGGAAAACCCATGATAAGGTGGAAGGGTGTGGTCTGGCACTAGATGGGGGTGATGGTGGTGCAGGGATGTGAGTGGGGTCGCCAGTGCTGGAATGTGAAGATGAGCAGGATGGAGGGCTTGGGTTGGACTATCCATGGAACTGGGGGGAGGGCTGGAGGAAGGAACAAGTGAATTCTGGGAATTTGTAGGTCTGTGGTTGGAACCACAAAGGTAGGAATGTTCTTTTGGCAAATAAGGCAGGGGATGGTCACTGGTGCAGGGCATCGGTGGTGGGGGATAGGTGAGAAAAGCTGCACCTGGGGCATGCTTCAATAGAATATGAATGTGTTCATCTTGCTCAAATGTGGCCTCTCTTTAAGAAACTCACCATATAAACTCACTACCTTCCCCCTAGCATGGGACATGACTCCCGGGGATAAGCCTCCCTAGCACCAAGGGATTATTACCAAGTGACAACTACCAATGCATTTGTAAAAAGACCTGACCAAAAGGGGAAAATATTAAAGACAAATGAGTCTTTATGACTAAGAGACTTCAAAGTGAGTCGGGAGGTCATTCCAGAGGTTACGCTTATGCACATCTCAGCAGGATCTCACTGACTCCCACAGTAAACAGTGCCTCAAGCAGAGGTACTTCTGAGGTTTTGGAGACATTTAGGCACTATAGGAAGGGCAGGAAATCAGCACCATGTCAGTGGCCTTACCTTGGAATATATGATAACCTATTTCACCAATGTGTCAGAGTTTGACTCATTTATAATTTTCCAACACATGGTTCTTCTGCCCCTTTTATTTGAACCTATAATTAGCACTATATCCATTAAATATACGTTCCAGAAACTTAAATCTTGCAAATGTTTATATGTCAGTTGAGCCCTGAATCTCAGAAAAGTTGTAGCCAACATCTACCTTCCAATTCATCAGAAGTACCCAAGACAACTAACCAAAGGATGATGATGGACAACACCCATCCCAAAAAACAGAGAGTACCTACAACAGCAAGCAAGGCAGTTCCATCCATCTGCCCCATGGGATCTATGGTACCACTCAATCAGAAGCAGAGTAGGCATCACCATCCCAAAATCCTCAATCTGAATGAATTATGAATAAACATAAGGAGGGAAAGCAACTATGAACTAAAGGCGACATTATTATTCTAGTAATGGAAGAACTTGTAACATTGATATAAAGACAGTGGTAACCAGAGGTTCTGGGGGGAGGGAGAGGAAAGAATAGGTGTAACATAGGACATTTTGGGGACATTAGAATTGTTCTGCATGACATTGCAATGACGGTTACAAGCCATTATACATTTTGTCAAAAGCTATAAAATTGTGCAGTGCAAAAATGTAAATCATAATGTGAACTATAGACCACGCTTAGTAGCAATGCTTCAATATGTATTCATCAATTGTAACGAATGTACCACACGAATGAAAGATGTTGTTAATGGGGGATAGTGGGGGAGGGGAGGGGTGAGGCATATGGGAATCCCCTATATTTTTAATGTAATATTTATGTAATCTAAAGCTTCTTTAAAAATAATAATAATTTTTAAAATAAAAAAAAAAGATTGAGGAATGAACAAACATAAGATGGGAATGCAATTATGTACTAACATGGACTTATTATTATTGTAGTGGAAGAACTTGTAATATTGATATAAAAACAATGGTCAAAAGAAGTTCAGAGTGAAGGGAGAGGAAAGAATAGATGCAACATGGGGCATTTTTGGGATAATGAAACAATTCTGCATTACATTGCAATGACTGTTACAAGCTGTTACACGTTTTGTCAAAACCTATAAAATTGTGCAGTGCAAAGTGTAAACCGTAATGTAAACTATAGACCATGGATAGTAGCAACGCTTTGATATGTGTTCATCAATTGTAACAAATGTACCACACTAATGAAAGACGTTGTTAATGAGGGAAGTGTGGGAGGGGAAGGGGGTAAGTTGTATGGGAATACCCTATATTTTCAATATAACATTTATGTAATCTAAAGCTTCTTTGAAAAAAAAGTTTAAAAAAAGTAAGTTAGTCACATTCATTCTTTCAACAAGTATTTACTGTGCACCTACTATACTTCTAAGCAATGAGAATACAAACAGTGAATTAAACATCCAAAAAGTCCTGGCCTCCTGGAGCTTACATTCATTCAGAAGGGGGAAACAGACAAGAAACATGATAAACAGGTAAAATATAAGGTAATTAAAATTTTAAAATTTTAAAAAATAAGGTAAGTTACATATTTATAAGAGTTATGGAGGAAAAATAAAGTAGTAAGAGTATACGAAGTTAGGAGTAGGGGTTATAAATTATTTTATTTCGTGGCCAAGGTAGGCCTTACCAATAAAGACATATGGGTTTCTGGGGAAAGATCATTCCAAGCAGAGGGGAAAATAAATGTAAAGTACCTAAGACAGGTGTGAACCTGGTATGATCCAGAATAGGGAGGAGGCAGAATGGCTGGAGCAGAGTAGACAGGAGGGATGAAGTAGGAAAAGGAGTCCAAGGTCTAATGGTGGATCAGATCATGTAGATATTGGATAGACTGCTTTACTGGACCCAAATATTCATGCCTTACCTAATCCACATCCTTGCCATGGCCTCATTACTTTCTCACCCTTGACTTGAGTGTACTTTCTCACCCTTGACTTTGAATTTAGCCAATTGACTTGTTTGGCCAAGTGTAGATAACTGATAACTCTTCTATTCTCAGTGGAGCTAACTCATTTAGTGTGGGCTAGCTGGGCATCTGCTAGTCTAAGATGTTCTCAGCTAAGTGGCTCAGCTACATATGTAGAGGCATATTCTTTCTAGGGCTAGCAAGTTGTGTTCTTCTCATGGAAATGGCAGAGCTCAAGAGGCCAATGGAAACTTATGAAGTTTCTTAAAGCCTAAGCTCAGAACAGAGTCTCCATCACTTTTGCTCATGTATAGTTGTCTAAAGTAAATAAGGAGTACGAGCCACCTAGCTAAGCCTGGATCATCCAACCCAAAGATGCATGAGTGATAGTTAATGATTGTTTTAAGCTACTAAGTTTTGCAGTTACAAGTAACCAATATACAGGTGTCTTGGCTTTTACTCTGATTCAAATGGGAAATCGCTGGAGGATTTGATCTGACTTACTTTTAATATACTCTCTCTGTCTACTAGGTTGATAAAAGACTATTAAGAGGCAAAAGCAGATACAGTGAGATCAGTTAGAAACCAAATGAAATCATCCAGGAGACAGAAGATGGTTTGAATAGGGATAGTGACAGTAGGGGAGAATAAATTTATTTTGCTGGTAAAAATGACAGAGTTTGCTGATAAATTGGATGTAGGATTTGAGAAAGAGGGATCAAAAACATCACAAAAATTTTAGGCTTACATAACTGGAAGAATAGAATTGCCATGAAGGAAGATTAAAGACGATTTGGTTGGAGGAGATAACGGGGAAGGACTTTCAGGAAACCTGACTGTAAATGTTAAATTGGAATCTTAAATTGGGTAATCACCAGCACATAGATGGTTTTTAAAGGCAAGATATTGGATAAGATCTCTTAGGAAGTAATTGTAAATTAAATATCTAGAAGAGGTCTAAGAACTGAGCTCTTGGGCATTCCCACATTTAAAGATTAGGGAGATGAAGAGGAACCAGGAAGAGACTGAGGAGTGGAAAGCAGAAAGAAAACCAATATGTGTGTGTTCTAGTCAGGGTTCTCTCGGGAAACAGAATCAACACGAGATCTCTGTTAAAAATATAAGATTTTATAAGAGTCTCTCACGTGACCGTGGGGATACACAAGTCCAGGTTCCGCTGGCAGGCTGCAAGCCAGGGGCTCC
>PVKH010017912.1:0-15282 GCA_004027955.1 Chaetophractus vellerosus | reverse complement strand
TTAGGTGCTGCTAGTTTATTTCTTCTTTGCTGGTCTTCTCGATTTTCCATTTTCTGTGTACACTGATTGTGTCTGCCGATGCTATCTCTTCTCCATCCTTCACCTCTTTACCATCAGCCTTCTGCTGTGGTTCTTACATTCCACCTTTTTTCATTTGTCCCCAACTTCACAGATTTCGATTTCTATCTTGCCTAGTCCATTCTCTTTTCTTTCTTTTTTTTTTTTGTATCAATGCTTTCATTTCAGTCCTTTCTTTACTATTATTCTCTCTCCTCATCATTCTGGCCTTTTAAATCATCCTATGTATATGTGTCTATTTGATTCCCTATTCCATTGTAGCCATTCCATTTCTTTTTTTCCCTATTACTCTATGCTGCTTACATGGGTTAAATATTTAGTTTACAAAGTCTGATATGGCTTGTCTTTGTACTTTTAACAATAGTAATATCATCCTTTCACCTTTCTTATCCCTTTTCATTCCTCTGGACCTCATCATTTTCCATTAGGGGAACATAGAAAAAAGCAAGGAAGTAGAACAAGAGGAAGAAAGTATCAAAGTGAAAACTTAACACACACAAAGAATTACAAGCTAAATAAAATTCAAGAGCAGAGAGAGCTGCTAATCAACTGAATAAACCCATCAAGATAAAATGATGACCAGTGGGCAACAAAAAGTTACAAACCATACTGAGAAACAGGAAGACATGGGCCATTCCAATGAACAAACTTAAATCCAGGAAGAGATGCAGAACATCGAAAAGCTATTCAAAGATGTCCAAACAAATTACATGGACCAACTTAATGAAGTGGAGGAAGAGATTAAGGATATTAAGAAGAAACTGGGAGAACATACTGAAGAACTTACAAACATACATAAAAAGATAATGGAAGTGATGGTGATGAATAGCACAATCCAAGAAATTAAACAGATGCTGGATTCACATAACAGCAGACTTGAAGAGGCAGAAGAAAGAATAAGAGATGTGGAAGACAGTACATCTGAATTCAAACAGATAGTAGAACAGATAGATAAAAAGATAGAAAAAATCCAGCAGGGACTCAGGGATTTAACCGATAACACAAAACTCACAAACATACACCTTACAGGCATTCCAGAAGGAGAAGAGAAGGGAAAGGGAACAGAACGAGTTTTGAAGGAAATAATGGCTGAAAACTCCCCAACCTTATTGAAGAAGATGTATTCACATATCCAGGAAGCACAGCACACCC
The DNA here is from genome assembly GCA_004027955.1 of Chaetophractus vellerosus. Classification (NCBI taxonomy): domain Eukaryota; kingdom Metazoa; phylum Chordata; class Mammalia; order Cingulata; family Chlamyphoridae; genus Chaetophractus; species Chaetophractus vellerosus. The sequence goes on along the minus strand of PVKH010017912.1, from coordinate 14,052 downwards.
CAAACACTATAAATCCCAACAGGCCAACTCCAAGACATATACTTTTCAAAATGTCCAATGCTCAAGACAAAGATAGAATACTCAAGGCAACAAGGGAATAGAGAACAATCATATAAAAGAGGAACACAATAAGATAAGTGCTGATTTCTCAGTGGAAATCATGGGGGCAAGAAGACACTGGTATGACATAGTCAAGGTGCTAAAAGAAAAAAAAATCCAGCCACAAATTCTCTATTCAGCAAAGCTGGCATTCAAAAATGTTGGAGAGTTCAAAATATTCACAGATAAACAGAAATTAAGAGAATGTGCCAATAAGAAACCTGCACTTCAAGAAATACTAAAAGAAGTTCTACAGGTTGAAAGCGAAAAAACAGGAGAGAGAGAATTGTGGGAGAGTGCAAGAATAGAAAGACAAAAAGAGAAATAAAAACAACATATGACAAACATAAAACCAAAGAAAATATGGTTGATGTAAGAAATTCATTGAGAGTCATAACATTCAATTTTAATGGATTATACTCACCAGTCACAGAGACACAGATTGGCAGAATGGATAAGGAAATATGACCCATCTCTATGTTGTCTACAAGAACCCCACCATAGGCCCAGGGATTCAAGGAGGCTGAAAGTGAATGGCTGTAATACAATTTTACAATCAAACAATAACCAAAAAAGGTCAGGAGTAGCTATCATAATTTCAGACAAAATAGACTTTAAATGGAAAACAATCATAAGAGACAAAGATGGGCACTATATTTTCTCAAGAAGAGAGAACAATCATAAACATTCATGCACCTAATCAGGGTGTCTCAAAATATGTGAGGAAAATACTGGAAAAACTAAGTGGAGAAATAAATGCCTCTACAGTAATAGTGGGGGACTTTAATACACAATTATCACCATTAGACAGAACATCTAGACAGAGAATCAGTAAAGTAACAAAGACCCTGAATAATACATTATGGAACCTGGACCTAATAGACATATACAGAATGCTACACCCAAATACAATGGGATATACATTCTTCTTGAGCGCACATGGATCATATTCCAAGATAGACCACATGTTATGCCACAAAACAAATCTCAATGATTTTGGAATTATTGAGATTATTCCAAGTAATTTCTTTGACCACAATGGAATGCAATTGAAATCACGAAGGGCCAGAGAAACAGATTAGGCATAACGGTATGGAAGTTAAACATCACACTCTTGTACAAACAGTGGGTCAAGGAGGAAATCTCAAAAGAAATCAATAACTAGCTAAAATAGAATGAAAATGACAACAAAATATATCAAAACCTATGAGATGAAGCCAAAGCTGTAATGAGAGGGAAATCCATAGCTTTAAATGAATATATTTTTTTTAAAAAGAAAGAGCTAAAATTGAAGTACTAACTGAAAACCTGGAGGAATTGGAAAATCAACAACAAACTAACCAAAAAGTAAGCAGAAAGAAAGAAATAACAAAGATTAGAGCATAAGTAAATGAAACAGAAAATAAGAAATCACTAGAAAAAATAAACAAAACCAAAAGATGGTTCTTCAAGAAGATCAATAAAATTAAAAAACCCTTAGTCAGACTAACAAAGAAAAAGAGAACAGATGCAAATACAAAAAATAAGGAATGAAGAAAGCAATATAACCACTGACCCTACTGAAATAAAGAGTGTCATAAAAGGATACATTGAAAAATTACATGTCAACAAGATTGATAATTTAGAGGAAATAGAAAAATTCCTAAAAACTCACAAGCAGCCCACACTGATGAAAGAAGTAATTGATGAACTCAAAAGTAAAAATTGAAGTAAAGAGATAGACTCAATTATCAAAAATCTCCAATTTAAGAATAGACCAGGACCAGATGGCTTCACAGCTGAATTCTACCTAACTTTTCAAAAAGAAATAACACCAATTCTGCTTAAGCTCTTCCAGAAAATAGAAGTAGAATGAACATTGCCTAACTCGTGCTATGATGCCAACATTACCGTAATACCAAAGTCAAACAAAGAGTCTACAAGAAAGGAAAATTACAGACCAATTTCTCTACTCAGCCTAGATGCTAAGATTCTTGGCAAAATACTTGCTAATCTCATTCAACAACATATCAAAAGCATTATACACCATGAACAAGTGGGTTTCATCACGGGTATGCAAGGATGGTTCAACATAAGAAAATCAATCAAATGTAATACACCACATAAACAGATTGAGAGAAAAAAATCACATGATCATCTCAATAGATGCAGAAAAAGCATTCAACAAAATACAGCACCCTTTCCTGATAAAAACACGGCAAAAGATAGGAATAGGAGGAAACTTTTTGAACATGATAATGGGTATATATGAAAAATGCAAATCTAACATCATCTTCAATGCAGAAATCCTAAAAGCCTTTCCTCTGAGATCAGGAACAAGACAAGGATGTCCACTAGAACTACTCTTACTTAACGTTGTCTTAGATGTACTTACTCAAGCACTGAGGCAAGAAAAAGACATAAAACACATCCAAAATGGATAAGAAGAAGTAAAAATTTCATTATTTGCAGGCAACATGATCCTATATGTAGAAATCCCTGAGAAAACTTTTAAAACTTATAAAGGAGGTCAGTGACATCACAGGCTATAAGATCAACACTCAAAAATAAAAGGCATTTCCATACACCCCTATCGAGCAATCTGAGGAGGAAATCAAGAAAAAATACCATTTTGATAATAAGAAAAAGAATCAAATACCTAGGAATAAATGTAGCAAAAGATATAAAGGACTTATATAGCAAAAACCATGCAACATTGTTAAAGGAAATCAAGGAAGACTCAAATAAATAGAATATTATTCTCTGTTCATGGATAGGAAGACTAAACATCATCAAGATGTCTGTCCTATGCAATCTAATCTACAGATTTAATGCAATCCCAATAAAATTCAACACTGTATTATTTTAGGAATTGGAAAAACAAACTACAAAATTTGTTTGGAAAGGTAAGAGGCCCTGAATCACCAAAGATATTTTGAAAAAGAAAAATGAATTTGTCAGTATCACACTACCTGATTTTAAATCATACTACAATGCTACAGTGGTGAAAACCGCCTGGTATTGGCATAAAAATAGACACACTGACCAATGGAGCTGAATTGAGATTTCTGATATAAATCCTCACATATACAGTCATCTGATATTTGACAAGCTAACCAAGCCTACTCAGTTGGGAAAGAATGGTCTCTTCAACAAGTGGTGCATGGTGAACTGGATATCCATATCCAAAAGATTAAGAGAGGAACATCATATCACACTCTATACAAATATCAACTCAAGATGGATCAAAGATCTAAATATAAGAGCCAAGACCATAAAGACCTTGGAAGATAATGTAGGGAAGCATCTACAGGACCCTGTAATAGGAAGTGGTTTCATGGACTTCACAGCCATAGCACAAGCAGCAAAAGAAAAAATAGATAAATGGGATCTCCACAAAATTAAAAACTTTTGACCTCAAAGGATATTATCAAGAAAATAAAAAGGCAGCCTACCCAAAGGGAGAAAATACTTGGAAACTATATATCTGATAGGAGCTTAATATGCTGCATATATAAAGTAATCTTATACCTCAAAATTAAAAAGACTAACAACCCATTTAAAAAAATGGGCAAGTGACCTGAAAAGACACTTCTCCAAGGAAGAAAGACAAATGGCTAAAAACCACCAGAAAAAATGTTAGACATCTCTAGGTATTATAGAAATGGAAATCAAAACTACAATGAGATACCCATTAGAATGGTGGCTAGTAAAAATACAGCAGACTATAGGTGTTAGAGAAGATGTGGAGGAATGGGAAGCCTCATCTACTGCTGGTGGGATTGTGGAATGACCCACCACTGTGGAGGACAGTTTGGTGGTTCCTTAAAAACTAACTTTAGATCTTCCATATAAGCCAGTGATTCCACTGCTGGGTATATACCCAGAAGAATTGAAAGCAAAGACACGAACAGATATATGCACACCAATGTTCATAGTTGCATTGTTCACTATTGCTAAAAGTTGGAGTCAACCCAGGTGCCCATCAACAGATGAATGGATAAAAAAAATGTGGCACATACATAATATGGAATATTACTCAGCACTAAGAAGGAATAAAGTGTTAACACATGTGATAACTGGATGAATTTTGAATACTTTATGTTGAGTGAAGCAAGCTAGGCATTGAAGGATGAGATGTACATGACCTCACTGACATGAATTAAGGAAATTGAACAGACCCTGAGAACTAGGGCCTGAAAGAAGTGTTAAAAGAAATAGAAAGAGAAGAGAAAGTTGTGGGACATCACCCACATGGATGTAATCTGAGGTGATGTGATGGAGTGTGGTTGCGTGTGGGGGGAATGGGACAGGTCAGTGGTGAGATTGTTGAGTTTGGTGGTGCAGGATTGGTGAGCGGGTGGAATGGGAAGGGTAGGTAGGAGTGCCCGGGATGCTGGGGGTGTGTGGGATGGGAGAAGGACTGGGTGAAAACCTGGGACTTGTCGGTGTGGTGTTGGGAGTGCAGAGGTGGGAATGCTCTTGTGGCAATGTGATGGGGAGGTGTCACTGCTTTGGGGTGTTGGTTGGGGGGCATTCATGGGGAGCATAACTGGAGCGGTCTTCTGGGAAGTGTGGGAGTGTTCATCCTGTCATAATGTGTTGTGTCAGTGGGTGGAGACACACAATGAAAGGGAAGGAGATGGACTCTCTATTTTCAGAGGACCAATTCACTATGAAATAGAAATTGGTGGGGGGGTATCAGACTTGGGGGTGCATGGGAGGAGGTTCACCTGAGCATACATAAAAGGTATATAAAATTTGTCAAATGCTCATGGGGTATGGTCACAGTGGTTGGAGAATCACTCAATAAATACTGAATTCCCATCCTGTAGAGCTCTTCTATATTCTCCAAGGGAGTAGGGACAGCCTTGTAAGTGTAGGGACAGTGTCTGGCAACAGAGGATGATCCATTGATGGGCCCTTGTTATTGATGACTAGCCTTATGAGTCTTTGCTCTTGAAATTGAAACAGCCTATTGTTATGGGATGCCTAAGAGTTGCTTCCTGAGAGCCTCCTTGTTGCTCTAAAGTGGCCTCTCTCAAAGCCAAACTCAGCATATAACTGCATTATCTTCCTCCCAGCATGGGACATGACTCCCGGGGATGAGTGTTCCTGGCAACAAGGGATTACTAACAAGTACCAATGGGCAATATGACTAGAAAAAGTCTTTGAATAAAAGGGGGAAAAGGTAACAGCAAATGAGTTCATAGGGCTAAAAGACTTCAAAGTGAGTTGAGATGTCATCCCAGAGGTAATGCTTATGCACATCTCAGTAGGACCTCATAGGCTTCCAATGCGGATATCACACCAAACAAAGGGTCTCCTTAGGGCTCTAGAGACATCTAGGTCCTATATCAGGGTAGATAGACCCAGAGTTTGGTGCCTTATCAGTGGGTCCTAATTTGGAATCCTTGCTCCTGAGAGTGATAGTGTCTGACCCAAATATGACTTTCCTGCACAAGGTCCATCTGTCTGTTCTATTCAAACCTATATGTGATGCCAGAGTTTTAGGTGTACTTCCAGAGAGCAGAGTCTATGGGTTGTCCATGTGCCAACTGGGTCCAGAAGCTCAGTGGACCTGCAACTCCTACTCTACAGCTCAATGGACTCACCCAGGACACCTAGTGGGGAGATGATGATGGACAGCTGCTATCCTGGGGAACGGAGACAGTCTGCAGCTGCAGACAGGATAATCCCATCCATCTTATCCATGGAATATAAGCACCCTCTCACTTGGAAGTGGAGTGGACATCAACATCTCAGACTCCTCAGGACTGGGGGAAGAGCTATGGACTGGAGTGGACTTACTGGTATTCTGTTATAGAATTATTGTGATTCATGCAGTGGAAGAAATTACAACATTAATGTGGAGCCAGTGGCCACTGGATGCTTTGGGGGCAAGGAGAGGGAAAAGCATTTGTAATACAGGTGCTTTTTTGGGACTTAGGAATTATCTTGAATGACATTGCAATGACAGATATAGGCCATTTTATATCCTCATATAACATGCAGAACTGTGTGGGAAAGAGTGTGGTCTACAATGTGATCTATGGCCCATGCTTAGTGGCAAAGCCCCAAAATATGTATATCTATTGCAGTTGATCTGATCTGCCATACTAAAGAAGAATGCTTATGTGGGAGGTTGCGGTAGGTGTGGGAGGTGGGGCATATGGGTATCCCTATAATTTTTGTGTAACATTTATATAATCTATATATTTTTTAAAATACAGAAAGAAAGAAAAAGAAAGAAAAAAAAGAAAAAAACTGGGATCATGTTAGAATAGAATTTCCAAATTTTTGGAATTCTGACCAATTTCACTGGAATGTATTCCAAAATTCATATTTTCAACCAGGTTTCCAGTTTCTTCTCATATGCATCTTATCTGTAAAAGTGGGACCATCTTTGATGATTATGAGACCTTGTGTCATTCCCTTTCTGTGTTGAGTTCATTCCTGTGTAGGGGTACATTAGGCTATTATGAATAATCCATTTCTCCTCTCTAGTCAAGCATTTGTCTAAAACATTTCATTTCTACATGCACAAAGTGTCCACTTGTCTTCACAGTTGAGTTTTATCAAACATTTCAAGAAGAATCAGTACCTACCCTGTTTAAAATCTTCCAAAAAATTCAAGAGGAGGGAACATGACCCAGCTCATTTTTTGAAGCAATTATCACCGAAATACAAAAGCCAGATAAAGATATTATGAAAAAAGAAAATTACAGACCAATCTCTCTCATGAATATAGATGCACAAGTTCTCAATAAAGTACTTGCAAATCGAATCCAACATCATATTAAAAGCATTACACACCATGAGCAAGTGGGTTTTATTATTGGTATGACAAGAAAATCAATTAACATTATACACCACATTAACAAATTGAAGGAAAAAAAGTCATAAACATCTCAATTAGTGAAGAAAAGGCATATGACAAAGTCCAGCACCTTTTATTGTAAAAAAAGAAAGAAGAAAAAAGAAAAAAAAAACGTGAAAAATAAGACCAAAAGGAATGTTCCTCAACATGACAAAGGCCATATACAAAAAACCCAAAGCCAATATCATACTAAATGGGGAACGTTTGAAAGCATTCCCTCTAAGATTGTGAACAGGATAAAGATAACCACTGTCACCACAGTTACTTAACATCTTGCTAGAAGTTCTAGCTGCAGCATTTAGGCAAGAAAAATAAATAAAAGGCATCCAAATTGGAAAACATGAAGTAAAACTGCCACTGTTTGCATATGACATAATGCTATATTTAGAAATTTCTGAAAAACCTATGACAAAGTTACTAGAGGTAGTTAATGAGTTGAGCAAATTACCTTTACATAAAATCAAAATGCAAAAATCAGTAGTGTTTCTAGACATTAATCATGAACAGTCTAAAGAGGAAATCAAGAAAATTCCATTAACAATAGAAACAAAAAGAATAAAATATCCAGGAACTAATTTAACCAAGGATGTAAATGATCAATATTCAGAAAAATAGATAACACTGCTAAAAGAAATCAAAGAAAACCTAAACAAAAAGAAGGACATTCTGTAATCATGGATTACAAAATAGAATATCAGGAAGTTGTCAATTCTATCCAACCTGACTTTTAGATTCATTATAATCAACTGACAGGGTGCCGATTTCCTGGTGTTATTTGCTCTGCCTAGAGTATCCAGATGCCTCTAGAGTCCTCAGGATCAACCTTGATTGACACATTGTTTATTGTGGCATTCAGCGAGATCCTCCTGAGATGTGAGTAAGAATAACCTTGGGAATGACCTCCCAATTCACTTTGATGTTTTAGCCATAAAATCTTTGTATTAAATTTACCACATTTTGGTCAAGGTCAGCTTGGGTTGTCCTCAGCTCACTCCCCTGTCTTGTCAAGAGTCTTCCCCAGAATTCTTTCAGTTGTCAGAGAACATGGCCATGTAAACCAAGAGGGAATCCAGATCATCTTCAAAGCTAATTCTGTTCTTACTTTTATTTTCATAGCACAATATTCAGCCCTGATTCTGGGGATGTGTTCAGATGTCAGGAAATCATTTGTGGGTAAACAGGGCATAAACCTCACCACATTGCATCAGAAGAGAGAATTCTTAGCATCATTTGACCTTGAGTTAAATAGAAAAGTAATTTCTGCTATAAGTATTTATGATTTTCCTTTTAGCATATGGTTCATTTATATGTATTCATATATTATAAATATCATTAATATCTGAATTTTCTATCATTTAATAACTAATTAGCAGTTTACTACATCACACTGCCATAGATCAGAAGTCTGGGCACAGTGTGTAGGATTCTCTGCATAGGGTCTTACAAAGCTAAAATCAAAGAATCAGTAGGGATACATTTTCTCCAGATCATGGAGTTCTCATCCAAGCTCTTGGGGTCTGCTATGGCTAAGGTACTATTTTCTTGCTTACTGTCATCTTTCCACTCCTAGTGACAGCCTTCATTTCTTGCCATATAGCCACCTTGATCTCCAGAGTCAACATATGATCTTATCTTCCATATTAAATCCTACTTATCTAGGATAAATAGATGTAGATGTGTACTTCACCTCTGACTTGTAAAGCAAGATTGAAAGAGCTCGTTTGAAAAAGTTAGGCCCACTTGGGCATTCTCCCTTCTTGAATGTCAACAGATTTAATTATATCTGCAAAATCCCTCAGGGCAGAACCAAAGTTAGTGTTTGAACATTTTAGGGAATGTTAGTATATACCAGTAGCCAGAAATCTTGAGAGTCTTTTTAGAATTCTACTTACCACAATATCTTTTTTTTTCTAATGATTTCCCAGAGATTGATTAGGGTGAATTTTATCTTTGTCACTGGGGAGTGTCTGGATAATTTCACTTTTAAAAATCATTATATGATATCAAAGGACACAATAGAGAAGCTAATTTTCCAGATGGCATAGAAATGGCAGTGGTGTCCACAATTTCTGCTTCATCCTGGTGTTAATGCACCAAAAGTGACCTAGAAAGTGGATTAATAAAAGAGTTAATTTTAATCTTGTTCCATGGATTATCACAGCACTTAATCTAAACTCCAAACTTTCACCCAATTAATGTTTACTTAGGACCAGGCCCTTGTCTCCTTTTTTGCACTGTTTTATTTCTCTTTCTTAAACATCCAAGACTATCTTCTCCCTTGTCCTGTGCATTTTCTGAAGTGCTCTTTCCTGAGCTTTACACTCATGCATGAGGTCAACTGTCCGCTTTTCAAAGAGGACACTTCAATACCCCACATTTTATGTGGAACTCTCTAACCCAGTCACTCGGCATAATACATTCTTTTGTTTCATCAAGTCATCCATGGCTACCTCAAAATTTTGAATGTTGTAGTCATGGAAAAGATACTCTGTTGTGTTGAAGCAGGAAACTTATGAATTAAGAAACAGAAACTTAAATAAGTAAACATAAGAATGTATGTATATTAAATGTAAATTCATGGAAGAGCAGAAAAAATCATGGGGGATGGGGGCAAATCTGAAGAACATATTAATATCTTCTACACCCATATAGGTGGTGGACCAAGAACAGGGTGGATTACTGATGAGAAGTTCTGCCTTCCCTGATGATATGAGTCTGGGCAGCACCATTCTTGAATGCCTGTAAGGGGACCCTCTCCTGAGGTAATGGGCATTTAAGGAGAAAAATTATACATAAATGAAATTATTATTAATAAGAATTGGAACAGTACATACCTTAGGACACTCCACCTCAAGGGGGACTTCTTGAGGCATTAGTGCAAGGTTCATGGAGGAAAATTTAAATTCATGAGAGAAAAGTTTTTTTTTTATCCATCAAATTATTAAACTGACCCATTTTTTTTTCATTTCCTTCTGACTCTGTATATGATGAGAATTGAGTCATGAAATGGAACTGGATTCACATTTCCCCACCTGTCCTGCCTATTGCTACAGAGGAGGAAATGTCAGAGAAGCAGGATGAGAGGCTTCAGAAATGTTAGGTGTTTATTGTCTGCCACTTTTAGTAAAATTAATGCTTTATGAGGTCAGGAATTTTAAAAAATTTATTAATACCCCATTCCTAAAGTTTTCCATGTTATTCTTACTTGCATAATTATATAAAAAGCATTGATTTGTGATAGAAATAAATGCAGAACTTGATATATCACACCCTGGCAGATGAAGCTATTTTATCTACTACCAATAGGTGGACACCTTATGCTATATGTCTGCTAATCATTTCTTTTGTGATTTGAGAAACTGACTGACAAAGGATGGTGCAGATGGTGATTTGCAAGTAACTGGTGACTCATTTTAGGATATAGTATTTGAGTTGAGGGCGATATAGAGAACTGGCTGTGGATATATTAAGGTGCATTTCTGATGTCCAAGAGGAAATTCAAATATATATTTAATATCCAGATTAGACTGATATAGACATAAAAAAATGTGTACTCTGTCTTCATTCTATCTAATGCTATGAATATAATACACATAGATTTTGGCACTATATTTATAAGACAATTACATTTTCAAATTATGTATGCACAGAACCAACATTAAAGAATATTAAAATTAATTTATGGTTTCAAGTAAATTGCAGGTGGTCTGGATTTAAATTAGACAATTTTGCTGAGCTATATTGAATATTAGAGTCTTAAGTTCATTTTTGCATTTTTTTCAGATGTACAGCTGCATTTCCTGTGGTCATGATATTTTGATCTCATTCCATTATTGTCTTCACAACTCACTAAACAGGAACGTTTACCTTTATACTTTTTGATGCTTTGCATAGGCTCCTCAGGGACTTCATTGCTTGCCTAGAGCTCTATTAATGTGGTTTCCCTTGAGTTGGGGTCTGAAAGGTGATCATGATGATGCCACAGGCTAATCTCCTCATCCTTCTGGTGCTCTGGGTCTCAGGTGAGAGGTCTAGAAGAATGATATCTTTATAAAGTTGGAGAATGGTTTTACTATACAGAGTGATTAAATCGTTTCATCTAAAAATATGTGATTATATATGATAACTAACAAAGCCTACATCTAGATACATATTTTATATGTTTGTAATTCAATGTATGATCGGTGTTCTTTTCTGACTGCAGGTTCCAGTGGGGTCATCATGATGACCCAGTTTCCAGGCTCTGTGGCTGCATCTCCAAGAAAGACCATCACCCTCAAGTGCAAGTCCAGCCAGAGTGTTAGCAACTACTTACACTGGTACCAGCAGAAACCAGGACAGGCTCCTAAATTGTTCTTCTATAATACATCCTCCCAGCCTTCTGGGGTCCCTGATTGAGTCAGTGGCAGTGGGTCTGGAACTCTCACCATCAGCAAATTCCAGGCTGTAGACATGGGAGATTATTACTGTCAGAATGGTCACAACTACCCTCCCACAGTGCTTCAGCCCCAAACACAAACCACTGTAGGGCAGCGAGTCCTGCTGGACCATCTGCTTCCTCCTCACACAAACATGAACTTTTCTTCTTCCATCTGTCTGAGAAGCTGCATCTTTTAGGGGACTGTACCATAGAAATCTGTGTGTTTTTCATGGATAGATCAAAGGACTAGGTCAATATTTTTGTTTCTTAACATCTAGCTAAGATTCTAGTAAGTTTTGCTCCCTGATTGGTTGATTCTTTCTTCTACATGTTTACTTAGTGTTGAGAAATCTGCCATCTTAATTCCTTGTTCTTTCAATCTTCTTCTTTCTCTGCCATCATCCTCTAACTCTGGACCTACCAAATAGTATATCTTTGATTCTTTTTTTAAAAAGATTTATTTATTTATTTATTACATATCCCCCCCTTTCTGCTTGTTCTTGCTCTGTTCATTTTTGCTTTCTTCTGTGCCTGCTTGTCTCCCCCTGCTGTGGTGACCAGCCGAGTCAGCTCACCACATGGCGGCCTGCCTCCTTGCAGCTGCATGCCCTGCTCATGGTGGCTTGCCCTGCCCATGGTGGTTTACCCTGCCTGTGGTGGCTTGCCTTCTCAAGGCAGTCTGCCCACTCAAGGAGGCCCCAGAAACCAAACCAGGGGCCTCCCATGTGGGAAACCAGAGCCCTACCAATTGGGCTACAGCCAGCCCCTATCTTTGATTCTTAATTCAAAAATCTTCTCACATGAAACATAATCTTCCTTCCTTCCTTTTTCCTTGCATAGAACCTGTTTTTCCACCAGGCCTATTTGGTCAATTTCAGAGAAGGTGATTTTTTACTCTACCTTCCTTTTATTCTTTAGAAACATATTTTAATTTATTACTATCATCAAATAATGTCTTTAATATCCATTGTCTTGAAAGAATGCTTGTATTTATAAAAGATGATGCTGATTAAATGAATTATGTTGATATCAGGTTGGATGCAAAATTTCCACCAATGTCCATACTCCTATGAATGCCACCTTATTTCTATGGTTCTCCTAAAAAATGGTTAAATTATAATACTAAAATTCAATGTGATCTAAATTGTAACAGGATTTGAGTATACATCATCACATTCCCATATGTGAAATGATACACAAAAAGGTCATTATTTGCAACATTTCCTATTGTAGTAAAAGATTAAAACTTACATTTCTGTAATATGAGACTAGCTCTTCCTATATGAAAGAATATAGCATTTAGAATTTGAAAGAGGAAATTTATGAAAATTAATTGTTATTTTCTGAGTTAAAAGACAAAATGCCAAATGAAAATGCTGTCTCAAATATTGTATGTTCAGTCTGTTTCATGGCACCTTCCTCTTCTCACTCTTACTCAACCTCCTCCTCCATGCCCTCCCATACCAAAACCTTTTTGTATGAGGATGGCATCACTAACATAACTGACATACAGATAGTGAAACATAGCTCCCAAACATTGTCCTTGGTCCACATCAAGGTCCACATTTTAGCTCGCACACTTTTATAAATTTTGATGACTATCACATTGCCCATGTCCACCACTGCAAGGCAATGGAAAACCCTTCCACGGGCCACCAAACACCCCCAATTTGATCCACCCTATCCCTCCACACCCCACCATCCAGGGCCCACAAAACCCCCCACCCGGCTCAACTCCCCAGATGACAGTATTCACAAATACATGCCACAGAGTATCCTGGCTCACCAGTTCATCCCCCTTCAGGAACCATCCCTACTCCCAAGTGTTGCCCCCCTGTCTATCTCTGAGGGAATCAGACCTCCAAAAATAGGGAACCCATCTTCCTCCCCCCACCATGCAGGATCTCCACCCACTGATATATTATTATTTTTTCACATTTTTTGAAAAACCTAATCCTTTAATAACATTTTGTTTTCTTCTTTCTATTTTTTAATTTTTTTTAATTATTTTTTATTTTTAAGTACTCATATATTTTAACTTTTACATTTAAATATCATTATTTCATTTTCCTATTCATTGCAATTGGCTATTGTTATGGCTTCACCTTTGAAGAGGCTAGGGATCACAGAAGGGTCACAACAGGGACAGGAAAGGATCATTGGTGGGGGAGGTCAGGGATGGGGGTGCATGGGAGGAAGTTCACCTGAATATACATAAAAGGCATGCATAATTGTTCACATGCTCATGGGGCTTGGTCACAGGATGAGGAATTACTCAATAAATTGGAGAACACTGAATTCCCATCTTGGAGAGCTCTGCCATATTTTCCAGGAGAGTAGCAACATCCCCCCAAGTGCAGGGGCAGTGTCTTGCAAAGGAGGATGATCCATTGATGGGCCCTTTTTATTGAAGACTAGCCTTATGAGTCTTTGCTCTTGAAACTGAAACAGCCTAGTGTTATGGTGTGCATAAGAGTTGTCTCTTGAGAACCTCCTTGTTGCTCAAATGTGGCCTCTCTCTAAGCCAAACTCAGCATATGAATGTATTACCTTCCTCCCAGAATGGGACATGACCCCCGGGGATATGCCTCCCTTGCAAGGAGGGATTGCCTACAAAAGTCAATGGGCATTATGACTGGAGAAAGACTTTGAATAAAAGGGGGAAATGGTAAAG
>PVKH010017911.1:0-15288 GCA_004027955.1 Chaetophractus vellerosus | reverse complement strand
ACCTCTCTCGCATTGGTAAATGGCAGATTAGGCCTCTCTTAAGGAAGGTGATACTCCTTGTTCCTGAGCCCATGATTTCATTATGCCAATTTCCATGTCCCTTCCAGAGGTGAATCCACTGGGCAGTGGAAGTATCCAAGGGAAATTCGGCTACTTTATGGATGTCACTGAGGGCAAGTTCATCGTCTCACCCTCTCTCCCAGGAAGCTCTCCAGCCTTGTCAGATGCAAAAAGCAGCTCGGTCCACCCTCTATCAGCTAGGTCATACCAAAGATGCTTGTGACAAGGCCCTTCCCACGTGCATCCACTTTGATGGAGCCTTTTCACGCTGCCAAGGGCTTCCAAAGGCCCCTTCCCCACACTGGGGAGCCTTTGGCTCTCCAACTGTGTTCCCTCTGTGAACCTGACCCAACTGCTACGCCACTGACGACGACCCTCAAGTCAGCACGCAGGTGCCCGGGGGGCCAAGTCTTCCTGGGCTCACTGGGCACTTTTTGCAGTGCCAGAGGAGGTGTATAGTCTGCCCAAGGTAAGGGACACAGCAGCTGCTGCCCAGGGCATGCCAGGTGGCTTCAACTTGGCCAATCCATCAACCCCAATCTGGTGGGGCGTTGGGGCCCCCAGATGCCAAGGCAGGGGGAGGGTCCTCTTCTGGTGTTGCAGCAGATCGTTGTGAAGGGTCCTCTGCCACCCACCTGTGCAGTTGTGTCCCCCTGGGGGCCCGGGAAGCACATTCTGAACCTACCGCCTCCATCTGCGTTGAATGGAGACGCAGGCTCCAGAGGTCCCTGAGGCAGGGCGGCTGGAACGGCCACTTTTACCTCCTGCAGGGCCTGCCACCCCTCTGCTCCCCACTGGAAAGTGCCTGCTTTCCGTGTCACCTGATATGCGGGGGCCGGGCGGATACCGAGATGAGCAATATGCTGGCACCAAGCTGCAAATAGCCTGATCAACCGCTGGGCCTCCTTTTTGGAGGTGGGTGACTTTAGGGACAGTATTTGTCGGGTCAGGGTTCTGGCACTGGCCTCTGGCTTCTATCCTCCCTAAGAAGGTGACCTGCTGGGCTGGGCCTTGTATCTTGTTGGAATTTAAGGCCCATCCGGACTGCAGAAGCCCAGTTAGCCATGCATGCAATTCCTGGGCGGTTTGCCTCTTGCTCTGGCCACCAACATGATGCCATCAATTTAAGGGAACTCTTGTAGTCCTTTGGGTAGGGGTAGCTGGTTCAAATCCCACCCCACCTACTGAAGGCAGAGAGTGGGGGCGTCCATGTGCCCCTGGGAGTACAGTGAAGGTAAACGATAGGCCTTGTCCCTGGAAAGCAAGTTGATCCGGGTCTTCTTTCCAGAGTGGGATCATGAAAAGACATTGGCCAGGGCAACCACTGCAAGCCAAAGGCCGGCAGAGGCCCAATGGCTTCCTGGAGCGTCACGGCGTCTGGGCGCCAGAGGGGCACGTCCTCTTTCAAGCTCCAGCAGTGTCTGACCAGCCGCCACCTCCACCCACCTTTTTCTCTGGCCACACCAGGTTACCACAGGCAGAGATGTTGGAGTGGAGGATATCCACAGATAGAAGGTCCTTTACAGGGTGGTAATGTCCTTTTCCCCACTGGGGAGGCGATGCTGCCACTGCTGTGCAATGTGACCAGGAGATGGGGGGCAGGGGTGCCCGGTCTGTCACCCACCCAGCCGGGATGGCCAGAATTTGCCGGGATGGGGGAGCGTATCCTCACAGTGACCACTGGGAGGTGCAGCGACACAGGGCATCACTTCCTACAATGCCTTCCCCGGAGGAAATGAGGACCGCAGGGGTGGCCAGAGGGCCACTGGGAATAGGCACCTCCTGCCCCTTACCAGGGTGGGGTGCCCCAAACCTTCCAACGCTATTAGCCGTTCCCTCCCCACTGTGTCTCCTGGAATAGCAGTGACCTTGGAGCCTGTATCCAAAAGCCCAGTAAAGGTGGTTCACTGTCCCCCAATTGTGTATGCACTGGGACACATGGCCTTCAGTCCTGGGGGCAGGCAGGGCCTTGGCCCCACTCCTAGGTCATTTTTAACTTAGTCGAGTCTGGGTAGATAGGTCCCTGGGGCCAGTCTTCTCAGAGCAGCCAAAGGGAGAGGAGGGAGGCCTGCAGACTCCGCCTCCGCTGCCCGCATCTGGGGGTTGTGGGGAGGGGGTGGGCAGGGGCAGCTTGTCCCTGTCAAGCCCATGGCCCTCATTCCAGTCTGTGTTTTCCCAAAGTTCTCCAGATCCCGCCTATGGTGTCGTTTGGTTCGCCTTGCTCTAGTAGCCACAGGAACCTGGCTCGGCGAGTGGGGGCCGCCCGCCTCTCCTACAGGAGGCCTGCACCCAGCTCCCCTGCCGGCCACCACGGCCGCCACTCCCCTGGCACGGGAGCCCCTGCCCCACAGACCCACTCGATCACGTCTCCTAGGGTGAGCAGCAGATTCGGCTGGTCTCCCCACTCGAGGGGGCCCTTGCTAATGAAATCATCAGTGTCCTGCCACAAAATGGCAATCTGGTGAGGGGCTAAGTCCCTCCGGCAGGGGTGGAATATCCACCTGCCCATTTCCAGTTGTCACAGTGTGACCACAGCTTCCTCCTCATTGCGCCAAGGGTGAGGTGGAATTCAGGGGACGTCCCCAGAGTGGGACCCGCTCCCCTGAGCCCCTGCAGACCCAGTCACGGGTGGTGGCTGCTCTGGGCCTGGTGCACCTGCAGCGGTGTTAGCCAGCCGCCCCACCCGCCCCCGCCGCCTCGTCTCCTCTCCAGTTGACTAACAGTCAGTTGCAGGCATCCGAGACTCTCCCACCTGGCTGATCAAGTGGCAGTGGCACTCTCATCGTAAAGTGGGGACAGCCACAAGAGGAGGTCCTTTCCCGCTTCTGCCCCAACTTACCTTTCACAGCCTGAATCTCCTTCTCCAAACAGGCTCACACTTCCCTTTTCACTTCCTGGTTCCCATTTCAGTTCTTATAGTCTCCCGAGTGGTGACTGGCCTCACACCAATCTCAAGATCAGTCTGGGTGGCCTGAGTTAGGTGCCCTGTTCCAGGATGAGGGCAGGTAAAAGATTTCATGAGCCAGGGGAGAGCATGCCGTGGAAGTCCCAACAGCATTGAGCTCAGCTGGAACCAGCTAGCACCTGTGAATTTAGAAGTTTGCCTTCTAATTGAAATCTGGAAATAAGAGCCTTTTGACTCTTTCCCAAGAGACACAAGGAGAAAGCTAAAAATTCTCATATCTAGAGTATGAGAGGAGCCAGAGACCTTGAGAGAACTCTGGGGAAAGTGCTTTGTGAAACAAGCCTTCAGTGTATGGGGAGGAGACAAGGAAGCCCACAGGTGTTCAATGGGATTGACTGAACAATCCTCCAATGTTTTTTTGTGTGTGTGTGTGACTTTCTTTACCTTCCAATATTTTCATACTAAAATTAGAGCCATAACAATTTATATCACCCACATGTGAAAGTTTTTATTAAATAAAAGCTCTCCTAAGATCGAATAAATGTTCAGTTGAAGCAATCCTAGAGAGAAAAGTTTTGTTAGGGTGTAAGAGGATTTCACAAGAACTATTTAAAACGATTTGATTGTGACAATTACACTGACGCAAGGGCATCATTTTCACGAAAATAAAAATTACTGTTCTTTATTAGAACGACAGGTTGTGTTCATTTTGGCCATTGTTTCAGAACAGTGAAACGGAATGGCAGTGCAGTGCAATCAGCTGGTCTTCTCTGGGTACAATGATAGACCAAGAAATGTTGAGACTGTTGAGAGAAACTGAACAAAAAAGAGTGGAATTCACAACTACGTTTCGGGAACTGGTATCGTATGATGCATCCATGTCCTGTTGATTTACTTTGCCTAAGAATATCTGCAGATAACTGACGGGTAGCCCCTGTGCTGAGCACAGCCAACTGTATCTACCCTGCTGACACCCACGTTGGCCCCACTGCAAAAATAAGAGTTTTCTCTAGCCTTCCTGAAGTCCATCATCTAGTTCTGGGTCAATCCAGACCATTCGATATGAATCTCCTGAGCTTATTTTTCCTCTGGGCTAATCTTTAGTATTGAAGGGCTGAAGATAAGTATTGGACAGTTTCCCTCTCTGTTTTTTTTCATTTTAATGTTTCACGGGAAACTAGATGGTCAGAGAAGTGGAGAATTATATCTTCACGTTGGTATTTCCAGTCCCTTTCACAGAATCTAGCATATAGTAGGTACCACCCAGCTTGAAGTAAAGAATGAAAAAAAACACAACACAATGAAAATGCTCTTTTCTTTCTATTTGAAAAGAGAATTAAAACAGATAGTTTCTGTTCTGGAAAATTATCCTGTCCGTCTGTGCTCAGAGTGTACAGAGCACCTGAAGAAAGTTAGCACGTAAGCATGGCGTCACCAAGATAAGGGAGAATCACTGGATGGCATTGGGGAGAAGGACGCCTCTCTCTGGTGTCTTTTTTTTTTTTTTTAAGGAGGTACCGGGGATTGAACCCAGGACCTCAAACATGGGAAGCAGGCGCTCAACCACTGAGCTACGTCCGTTCCCTGTCTCGGGTGTCTTTTTAAATTACATGATGTAGAACTTTCTGTGTTTTCCATGGAATTTGGTCTCAATCCCTTATTATATGAGCATATGCATTTCCCCTGGACTCCCAGTTGAAGACGTGGAACTCCCTTTCAGCGTGAAGAGCTTTCGGAAATTGCAGCCCTTACTGGCTCCTCCCTTCGGTGGGTAACTAGTCCAGAACTGACCCTGAAAGAGAAGAGGGTGGACGAGCTGGCAGTAAGTGTTCTGCATTTTGAGCTGTGTGGACTTACTGGGTTTTCTTCTGCGTTCTCAGTCCGGGTAGCACCTGTTAAACACAGCACCAGCTCCAGGACGTCACTGTAGTCTTCTCTCTCGGTTTGATAGCGTGTGGGGAGGGTGTGTCTGGGGTGAGTGTGAGTGTTAGGGGAGTGTAAGAGTGAGGCTGAGGAAGAGAGAGAGAGTGCGTGAGGGTGAGCATGTGTGATAAGAGATGGAGACACAGAACCAATAAATGATCTAGTGAAAATACTATTCTATTTGGATCCTTGCGAGAGCTGGCTGCTCCAAACTTGGATTTTTCTTCGGTCTATTAAAATTCCCTAACTTTGGCAGATGGATTATTAGACAAAAGAATCTTGTTTTTGAGGCTCTGAAAGTTTTATTATCTGAGAAATTAGTAGAACATTGGGAAAAACTTAGGTAGCTACTTCCAGTTTTGTGAGAAAGGAAGCACGTACAAAGGAACCTCCCTCTTTAATTTATCTGTCGCCTATTATTTACAGTGCTTGATCCTTAGCATCCCTTGGCTACCAAGTTAGGCTAAAGAAAGAAGTAAACTCTGAAAACTCCGGAATCTTAATTTCAACCTCTTTGTCACCTAATTTTTTAAAAGTTGTTTTTGAACAGCTAAACGACAGATACTCATTTTTACTGCATTTCCTTGTTTCAGCCTGTTCTAAAGTAAGTGTTGATAAGGGATGAAATGGCTAGAGACCCAATTACTGTAATAAACAGAAAACAAAACTCAATTTCAGGCACTCAGTAAATGCTTATTAAATTGAGATAATCAACCAAAAGGATAATCAATCCCTGGGCAATTGAGAGTTGGTATATGAGCAATTTTAATTTGGGGTCTAATAACTGTGAATGGAACTGAGATGAGAGTGTCCAGAGCATTTTGTGTTGCCTCTGTCATTTGTTTATATTTAACACTGCAGCATACCAGAACTTGTTTTATGACTTTTCTTGTAGGAATTCAAACATATCCTAGAAGAGAAGCTAAATCTTTGTGTACTAATACTGAACAGATTGGGAAACCACAAAGAATATCTTGAAAAAGAGTTTGTCAACTTAATAGAGATTTTGAAGAGATTCAGACTGGAATATTTTTATTTCAGGAAAGAATTCCTTTCCAGGTGATGATATTTATATACAAGAGACCCCTGCTGTACATGGCAAGACTGTGCTTGTACCATGCCATTCGGTTTACTTTTTTCAAAGTGTATACGTTGATTCCACATGACCTTTTTTCTGAGAAGACACTCTATCTGACAATTTTGCATGTGGAATGGTGTGAAATTGACTTGTATATTCAAAGTTGCAAATGGTGAGCTTTAAAATCTGCGGAAACCAGGGTAATGTGTTGTTTTCCCAGAGAAGGAGTTTGAAATCACAGTGTATAGAATTCTTGTAAGGAGAGGCACCTTAGCAGGCCTGGGAAAGCCTCATGGTTCTGCAGATGACTGAGTCCTGAGGAGTTAAATCAGACAGACGGAGCCCCAGGGTTGTTAGAACTAGAGGCAGCTCCCTGAGCCCTTGCGTCCATGCTTTGGGCTTCCTGGTCCACATACAGCGTTCCGCACGGAACACTAGTCAGTTACATTTCAGGTAAACAAAGTCAGAGGATTCTAAACGTAAGATACCTTGCCATCTTACCCTTCCTCTCACCTCAGTCCTTAGGATTATGGGGAAAGTCTTGCAGTTTGTGTACTCCGTAAATCACACGCTAAATGAGGACAGCAACTCTATCCTTTGACTGCTTTTTATTCAGCTGCTAGTACCACACTTAGCACTCACTTAAGAGATGCTTCTTGAATGAATGAATTAACATGAGTATATATTGAATTGAACAAAGTGAAAAATGTACTTGGAGACCAAGGTAGGTTTAAAGAAAATAACCAGAGAAGCTACTATTTCATTCCCCTAAATATATTCCTCCGAACACCAGAGAGAGGTTAACACCGGAAGGAACTCTCAAGAAAAACGATCTTCTGCTTTCCCTAAGAAGCAGGGAGCCCAGACTTCCCCACAGCGGTGGAAACCGTGGGCGAAGCCGACCGGCAGCTCCCTTAGACTGATACCATCTCCACAAAAGGGGGAGTCAACAATTTCCTATTTAGCACAAAGAACTATTTGCAGAGGCCTGCACTAGTCCCTCTAAGTGCTTCCCCCACCCCCAGTTTTATCCTACTGGACACGAAAGCAGCCACTGTTGAGAGCTCGCTTGGTCAGACGTAGTGCTGGGAGTTCGACAAACATCGTTCTCCAGAGAGGGTGGACAACTTGCCCAAGGGCACCCAGCTGGGGTTCAGACCTCCATAGGTCCAACTTCAAAGCATGTGTACTTTTAACTATCTGCCTCCCACCATCTACTTGTGAAAATCATTTGCTAAAATATTTGTTGAAAACATCCTGAGAATTAGTATTGGGCAAAATCCTCCTCACGGATGTACGGACGGCTGTGGCCCCTGCCCTCCAGATGCTTACCGTTTAAAACAGTCGAAGCCATATGGAGGCTATACACAACATGATTTACCTGTGATTTTAACAGTGAAGAAGAAAATGAGTGGAGTGTGATGTGGGGCTGAGAGAGGGCTCTCTGCTTAGATGAGGCAGAAAATGTTTGTTAGGTAAATAATAAGCCCTTGTTTGCTGAGAAGGAGGTGGCTTCCATTCTGGTACAAGAGAGCGAGGCTCCAGTGCTGAGGAATGGAGAGAACTGAGAGGACCAGGGGGAAGCCATGGAAGGAAAAGCCCTCTCCGCAGGCTCCGTGAGAAACCCCAGTCATCATTCACGGAATGTCCATTGAGGGACTGCTCTTTGCCAGATGCTAGGAGATTGTGGGTAAATAGGACACAAACCCTGCCTCTGTGAAGGAGACAAGATAATGAACAAAGAAACTTATAGCATAACAGAATGCCAGGGAGTGGTGAGTGATGTGAAGAGAATTCAAGCAGGGTAAGAGATGGGGCAGGAGAACCTAATTTGAGAAAGAATGACCTGGGTGTTCCAGGCAGCGGAAGCAGCTGGTGCAAAGGCCCTGGGGTTGCAGTAGCGTGTTGAGTTTGAGCAACAGCCAGAAGCCAGCCTGGGTGGAGAGAGGTGAGAGCTGGGCAGTGAGAGGATATGAGGTCAGAGGGACAGACAGGGGTCAGATCACACGCAGCCTTGCAGTTCTCGCTTAGGAGTTTGGATTTTATTCTGATTGTGTGATCCTTCAGATCATTTTGGCTGCCAGGTGGCCAATTTGTCTATAGGGGGCAAGAGCGAAAGCAGTGAGAACAGTTTGTTTCAATATCAGATCACTCTTTAGAGATCCTGAAATCAATCGACTGGAGTATGACCTGTATTTTTAATAAATATGGTAGAATAAAAAATGTTCAGGGTACATCTCATGTAATAAGGATAAGTAAAGTTTTGTAAAATTTTTGTTTTGGCTGTGTGTGTGTGTGTGTATGTGTGTACTGGATTGAAATATAAAATATATACTGGACCATAGTCAAAAAAGCTCCTGGGGTAGGAGCTGTTGCAATAGTCCAGGAGAGGGGTGGCAAGAAAGGCTGGATTCAAATTCTCTTTTGAGGCTAGTTCAGGTCTGACATGCTGGTGGGTTAGATGTGGGCAATCCAGAGAAGAGAGGATTCATCCTTGACTTAGAGGTTTTTGGTTTGAGAAATTACCTGCATTGGATTCTGTTTACAGATGGCAAAGCCAGGAGGAGATGCAGACTTGGCAAAGGGTTGGGGACAGAAATCAAGATTTATCATCAGAATATGGAGGTAAGGAAAACGGTTGGATTTACAAATATATATATATATACACTTCTTAACATAATAATGGAGATAATGGGAGAAAAATCCTTAAAGGCTCAACATCTGTTGAATATCTTTAACAGATGGTACTATCTAATTTTTCAAAAAGCCATTTCTAAGACTTGTGATTCATGAAATCCATAAAAGATGTTGTCTTATAGGTGGAAATACATGCAAGTGATTTCAGGCTTTAGTATGATTAAGCTGGTTTTTAATAGCCCTTATGGTCCTTTTGCTTTCCTTTGAGATGATGGACACTCTTGAGGGCTTAGGCTATTCCTCGGAAGGGGAAAAGTAGATAAAAAGTAACAAGTGACTCTATCAGCTGCTGAACAGTGCTCAGCTGAGCGGGTTTGAGATGGAGATGGTTTGTATTTGTGTTTAGGATCTGCCTGCTTGCTCGCTGTAATGGTAAAGCATTCTACGGGACCATCCCTGTCTCTCGTGCAGTTCTTCTTGGAACCAGAACTGGGTTTATGCCATGTACAGTTGGAGTCTGACTATAGGGGAACATTTGTGAGGCATGGCAAAAAGGCCCAAACCTGAAAACAGCTTCCTCACTGCTTTCAAACTCTTCCCTTTGAGCTAAGGTCCTTATTTGAGTCAGACTATTTCCAGATAATCATTGCTATGTTGATAATGTAACTCAAATTAAACAATATCACCAGCTAACAGAGAGCAGATGGATTTTTATATATTTGGGGGATTAGGATTGGATACAAAAGAGGGGCAGCATAAGGACCCAAGAGATTTGGGGTGGGGAAGCAGGGAAGACAAAGGCTTCCAGAAAAAGGACTGCAGTAGAGATGACAACGAGGGCTTTCGTCCATGGTCAAGGCACATATTCACACCATGATGGACGACCCTTAAGGAGAAATGCCAAGGTTGTGAAACAAAGCTCTTCTTTTCTCTTTTCATTTCTTTCTCTCCCTCTCCTTCCTCTTTTTCTGTAAAAGCTGGCTGTAGTGTGTGACTATTGAACCTGTCACCCTCGCATTGCCATCCTCTAAGCTCTTGGCAACCTACCCTAAGTACTATCATTTGTGAGAAACTCAGATCTCACTAGAGAGGAAACTGGAGATACCAGCGAAAAACATGCGCCCAAGTGTCCCTAACCGTGAAGGAGGGCATCGGGCTGTGGGCCTTTTTAAAACTGTATCGTTTGAAGCATTTATATACATGCAAATACGTTTACTTTTTCCTCTGCTCTCTGAGGAACTGTATTAAGTTTGAATTTGTCACAATTTCCCAGGGGTGACTCTTGGTTGAAATGTCACTGACAGCTTGTGGTTTGGACTTTTTTTTTTTTTTTTAAACTCCAGGCAGAAACAACTAGAAGCCATTGAACGGCTGCAAGAACATGCTGGTAACCAGGAAGCCATGGTCAGGAAGAAGCTCCAGGTCAGCCGAGAGCTGGAGGATGCTGAGGACCAGGTGGGTGGCCCCTGGCTTACCACACTCAGGGGAAGTCTCCTTCGATGTTCTTAAAACCCGCAAGTAAAAATGAAGGAGGAACACCAGCAACAACAAAAACCCAAAGAGGAACTGCGGGGTCGGTGCCTAGTGACTAGCGAGCGGAGGAAGCGAGGGGGGAGTTGTAAAAGAGGCGGTGTCGACAGCCTGCTGATGAAAGAGGCGACTCTGCAGAGAGGCAGCTTGGCAGAGCAGGACTCTTGCCGGCTGTAGGCACAGCTCGGGCACCGCGAGCCCCTGCAAGCACGGAATTGCAGAAGTGCAGCCGAGGCTTATCACTTCCCTGAGAAGAAAAGCACATTTTCGGTTTCGTGCGCACAGTAAGAGTGAGCCCTCAGTTGCTTTCTTTCCCGGCAACGTTGCTAAAATCCAGCACTGCCTGTACCTCTCCAGGTTAAGGATAGAGACCCGGCTGCCCACGCTGCCAACGAGAGAGCTAAGTCTTTACAGCGGACGTTAGAGGAAGCAATCTATGAACAACAGAACCTCCAGATTATAAATACTGAGTTTTTGAACACTTGCCAGACACTTGCACAGAAGACAAGAAAGCGGAAAAGTGAGTAGTAAATATTTGTTTAGGTCCTAATTAAGTCTGCTCTGAGGTGGGGCCACAGGACCACAGCCATTTTCCTACATTCCAGCTGCTGTGTGCGTTCTGAGCTTAAACTCACGAGAGGGTTCCAGAAGGCAGTGTTATCCTGGGCTTTCGGAGAGCTCGCCTGGCAGCTCCGTAGACGGAGTTAACCATTAACTTTCCCTTTTGGTTTTTTGTGATGACCTGGATTTGTTCATGGCTGCTATTTCTTGAAAAATTAAATAAAGCTTCTCAGTATCTCTAAAAGTAAACGAGGAGAAAATGTTGTATACATGGGTCATTTGAACTTGCAAACTGTTTTCATAGTCTCCCCTGATTTTATGAGCCATTATATGGTAGAAAAAGCCCTCCCCCCTTTTTTAAAATAGTAATTTTTGCAGTTTGAGATAATAATTATGATTTTGATATGTATCAAAATAGTAAATGGATGTGAAAATGCTTTTTAAAATTTATCTTAAAAAGATATCTATTGCGCTTTAAAAATTGGATTATTTATCACCGTTCTGAATTACAAAAAGTGCAAAAGCTTTTACAAAGGATTTACGAGAGAAGATAATTGTCAAATTACAGGTGTCAGATCATTTATAAGCCTGGTTTATTCTAGAAACATAGTATGGTAAAAATAAAACTAACTTTAGTTAATCATTTATCAGACAACTGCTTTTGTTCAACTCAAAGCTTCTTGCTCTAGGAATATAAATCTTCTTTTTACAGAAAGTTTTTATAAAGTTTGGGTAAATAGACAACTAAATAGACCCTTAAAGCAAGCTACAGATGAAGATTTTCAGATTGTGTGTTTTGGATTTATTGTATCCTTTCTACAGTCATCATCTGAGAAAGCTGCTTAGGAGTTAAAGGAATTGTCTAGTTCTAAAAGAGCAACTTTAGTCTTATAACCTTTTTAAAAATACACATATATATTATTTTTAAAAAGATATTTAGGTTACATAAATGTTACACAGAAAATATAGGGATTCCCATATGCCCCACTCCCCACCCCTCCCGCATAAACACCCTTCATTAGTGGTCTTACAACCTTTTTAAAGGAATTCTATTTAAACCTGTAGAACTTTCCAGTTTTCCATAATTTTAAGTATCGGTTTAATCGACTCTGTCAAAGTAAGGTATGCTTTAAATCTCATAATCCACCAGTTATTTTATCACTGCCCCTAGGGCACTGGACAAGGTCCCTTGTGATTAGAACTGTTCTGCTGAGATATCGCAGGCATTCCAAATCTGGTTAAGGCGTGTCTGCTTTAGAGCATCCTTAGAAGACTAATCTTTTGGTCCAGTTCTATTTATTGTTTGATTAGATTAACATTATACCCCATGCTTGTGTAAACTACTAGGAAATTCTCTCCCATCATTTCCTTGTAAACCTTGTTGGAAGAGCCCACTTTTGTAGCTTATCCCAATGTGCACTTTTCCATATGATCTTGCTATTGTCTCCCCAGTTTATCCTCAAGGCATAACTGCTTCAACAGTATTAAAAGAAGGATATGAATGCTGTTCTGGGTTGAATGCACATATTTCTTTTTCTGTCTGGTGAAATTAGGGTGACACTTCCTTCTTGTCTTGAGTTGCTCACAACCTGTCTAGCTTTATGAACTCCAGTCCTTGTGGGGATCTTCTGATGTCCTAAGAAGTCACCCATGTCTGCTCTTAAGACCATTTGTTTATGAAAGTCTTTAAAAGAAAATAAACTTTTTACTTTGCAATTATTTTAAAACTCACAGGACAGTTGCAAAAATAATGCAAACCCCATACTGAGATCTCTAACATGCCCCCACCCCCAAAACCCAGATCCACCAATTTAACGTTTTGCCACCTTTACTGTTTCTCTCTCTCTCTCTCTCTCTCTCTCTCCCCCCCCCTTCAGTCATTTTCTGAACATTTGAGAGCAGATTGCACATATCATACTCCTTGAACACAATAATACTGCCTTGTGCATTTCCTATGAACAAGAATAGTCACTTGTATAATCACCTTGAGTGCAGCTATCAAGTTCAAGAAATTTAATATTGTATAAAGCTTACATTCTATATTCCAATTACGTACCAATAATGTCCTTTTGAACCTTTTTTCCTCTATTCTTAGATCCTACCCACTATCATGCCTTGCATTTACTTATCATCTCCTTAGTTTCTCTTTCTTTTTTTTTTAATTGTAGAAACATACATACAATATAAATCTCTCCCAAGCATACCATTCAGTCGGATTAATCACATTCACAATGTTGCAGTGCCCCCACCACCATCCATTTCCAGAACTTCCCCTCCATCCCTCTACTCATTTTGTATTAACTTCCCATTACCCCTTCCCCCACCCCTGGTAACCTGTACTCTACTTTCTGTCTCTGTGAGTTTGCATATTCTGTGATATTTTCTTTGTGATTATCATGGGGCTTAAATTTAACATCCTAAATCTATAACAGTCTCAATTTGCTTGATACCAACTTAACACACTTCAATAGCCGACATAAACTATGTTCCCATAGCCCTTCACCCCAACCTTTATGTAGTTCTTGTCACAGTGAATCTATAGCCATCGATTTATCGTTACATCTCATGCATTTGTCTTTTAGATGCTGTAGGAAGTAAAAAGTGGAGTTACAGGTAGAAAATACAATAGTATTTGTATTTACCCATGTCATTATCTTTACTGGCGATCTTTATTTCTTCCATCTTTTTAATAATTATAATTTTTAAAATAAAAATTAACCTTTGGGAGAAGGACGTTTAAAGGAACACTTTGTTTTGAAATGTTCTTTATAGTAGGTTTTCCAGATAGACTACAAACAAGTCCTAACAGTTATCACACAAACACCTCCACACACGTTCCACCACCACCACTGCCACCCCGTGCTGTTTGAATTCCGAGTCAGGAAACAGAAATAACTTAAACCATCTAGCTCTTCCGAAATGCCTTGGTTAGCTTATTCAGTTCATGAAGTGTTGAAGACATTTGCTTTCTGACCCATCTAAGAAATGTTTGTCAACAAAGTGTTTGGAGACATGGGTCTGTCCAACAGACAGACAATGACAATATTCACAAAGTGGAACTAGGAAGTTGTTTGTAACAGTTGATTAGAAACACTTAATGCTGGATAAATAATATCGTTCAAGTTTTCAATTGCCACCAGGTCTGGAATGATTCACGAGGCAGTTAGTGTACATGCTTGCCTCCACAAATTTGCCATTGGAACTGTTAAATTTCTTGAATCTTTCCTTATTTTCTTTCTTCTGTTTACTACCTTCACATTTATTTATGCATCTTGGTAACACAGCAGTGGTGGATAAATGGATGTTTGCTTGAAAAGGAAGGGAAAAGCTTGGATCTAGGGTACGCATGCAATGGATTCATGTGAATCTTACGTACGGGAAACACAGACGACTTGATGTAACTCAAGCTACCGTCCCTTTGCTCTGCATCATCTTTTCCCCACCTGACAGGAAATCTTCACTGAATAGACGATGAGGGAAGCACCTTTAGTAACCATAAATGTTTCCTTGGAGGAGCGATTCTGAGACGGTCCTGTATATCATAACCCCTCATTTGAACATGGCATCTATGCTTGAGCTTCATAGATTAGAGAATGCTTTCACCTGTATGAGCACTGGAAAGTACGGGGCAGGTAGATCCTAAGGCTTTGAGGATGCCTTCAAGGTGGGAGCCACATGCGCTGAGCAGTAAGTGGGAGGGAAATGAGCCAAGAAAGATGGTCCAGGGCATTAAGACACTCAAAGACAGAGGTGTGGGGTGGAGACCAAGGAGAAAACCAAAGCCCAAATATAGCTTACTCAGCCCCTTTGATGGGCTGGAGGCCTGCGTTTCCCCAGAGGGAAGGCATAGGCATGGATGAAATGACCGGGGAGGCAGCGGAGTGCCATGAGGGACGGCATGGGCTTTGATGGCCAACAGTCCTGTGCTCGGATTCTAAGTCTACTGAACGAGTAGCTGGATGACGTTGGACAAGTCACCTCACCTCTCTGAGCCTCAGTATCCTCTCCCATGAAATGCAAGTGTGAATTATAGAGAACACGACAAATACAGTCTCTTCTGCTAGACTGTGTTTCTGTGACAGAATCACCTCATTAAGGACTGGTAAATGGGGAATGAGGTTAGTATACTATGGAAGTGATATTGATTCACTCACAGTTTTCCTGGGGAATGGGACCTGGATTAGTAGGAATAGAAATAGGAAGGAGAAAGCCCTCAGCCTGGCTGTTGTAGTGGCAGCAGGAGCCCTTTCTGCTCTATTTTAAGAAAGATAAAAATAAGTGTCTGCAGCTGGGTCTCCCTCCCCAGGGAGCCGCACCCTCCTGTGTCCACCGTAACTGCAGAGTTCCACTTCCACCTTCATTTTCTTAGCACCCCGCCGGCTCTGTTCCATTCACCGTGTCACCAGCATTGCCACTCTGCTGTTTTGTGCATTTTCAATATCTGCAGGGCAGCCTTTGGCCATTTTGAGCCGTGTGTCTGGGCAATCCGAGTTATCTTCGTGGGTACCAAGAATTTAAGACTTGGTTTTGTTACTGCTCTGGTTTCAATGTTGCATACATTTGTAATAGTCTCTTCCTTATCCTATTTCATAAA
>PVKH010017910.1:0-15300 GCA_004027955.1 Chaetophractus vellerosus | reverse complement strand
GGAAGTGACTGAAAAATTTCAAAAGTAAATGAGGGGAAACGGATTGGGCTCCCGTCTACCGTATGGGAAGCCGCAGGTTCTATTCCTGGGGCCTCCTGGTGAAGGCAAGCCTCTCATTGGGGAGCAGATGTAGCTCAGTGGTTGAGTGCCTGCTTCCCATGTACGAGTTCCTGGGTTTGATCCCCAGTACCTCCTAAACAAAAAAAGGTAAATGAGGACAAAAATGCGTATTTTAAAATAAAAAGGTCACCCAAGAGCATTGCAGAGGTATGAAGGTTAAGAATCCATTATAGTAAACCAGAAAAGACAATGGTGAGAGGCTATTGAGGTATCCAAGAGATGATTCTCAAGGTTGGATTAGAGAGGAGAAGGGGATAAAGAGAAAGCTCCCATCTTTCTTGCTTATGCAGCTTAATGCTTGGTTGGTATGTTTTACTATGATAGGAAATAGTTTGTTTTTTGTGGGGTGAGGAGTTCATTGTATGGGGGTCAGTGAATATGGAGAGAATTCAGTTTTAGATACTTTCATTGAGAACAACTTTAGGGCATTAAAGTGAAGATGCTTGATAAACAGTTAAAGAGGCTGAGTTCAGAAACAATATAAGCTGAATGATGAAATGTAATTGGGAAACATAAGGGTAAAGATGGTAAAACCAGTGAGGCAAAAGTTGTTTTTTATTTTCTCAGATTGGGAAGAATAGGAGGAGGAAGTGTAGTCTAAGAAGAATCATTGTTTCTGCAAAGCAATGGAAAAAATAAAGGAGCTTCTTTTTTTATTTCCAAGTACTCACAGCTTTGATGAATTTTTCACTTAATTGGCATGTAGATCCAAAATTCTTGGCCTGCAAAGTCATGTTTTCCTTTGTCTGAGAGTCAAAGGTTGGGTTTTCAATTAAGGCATTCACAAAAATCCACATATGATTTTTCACCTGCAGTAAAAGTTGATTATTAAATCACTGAAAAATCACTCATGTTTTATTTATAGTGTTTCTCTTCTCCCTTGCCTTTAGAAAAAGAAAATTGCTAAAAATATCATACCTGATGTGCTTTTACTGCAACACCACCCTTGTTCTTCTTCTTTACAACATCAACAAGTTTAGTCACAATCTGGTCAGCTATATAATCAACATGTCTGCCACCCTGATGAGGAAACAATACCAATTTATAAAACTCCAAATCCTCAAAATGATAATATTTAAAAATTAAAAAACAAACAAACCAAAAAACCTGAGCAAAACCAAAATCAGCTAATTCAGCTTCCTTTATACCAAAGCAGACAAATAATCAAGTACAGTTTATATATTAACAGTAATAAGAACACTTATATGATGGGAATTCTGCACATTATGCATGATTGTTTGGGAAGCTCACAACTTCTCTAATTAAAAAAAAAAAGAACACTTATATGAAAAGATAAATTATATATAAAAGATAATTCAAGAATAAAATTACCTTGGAAGTAGCAATGCTATTGACGAAGCTAATTTGCTGAAAACCTTTTTCACTCATTGTTAAACACACTTCCCACCTATGGTTTACTTGTTCATGGATAATTTTCAATGGGTTGCCAGTTTCATCTACCTTGTCCTTCAAATACATGTCCACATAGCTTCGGAATCCTTTTATCTATACAGGAATTAAAGGTAATGGTATTAAAAAAACCACAGAAGAGAAGTAAAAGCAGGGAATTGAAAAGATAAATTGCACACTGATGTTCATAGTGGCATTATTTACAGCTGCCAAAAGATGGTAACAATTCAAGTGTCCATCAACCAGTGAATAGATAAATAAAATGTAATATATACATACAATGGAATATTATTCAGCTGAAAAAAAAGGAATGAAGTCCTGATACATGCAACAAGGTGGATGAACCCTGAAGACATTACATTGAATGAAATAAGCCAGGAATAAAAGGACAGATATTTTATGATCTCACTGATTTGAAACAATTAGAATAAGCAAACTCATAGAGCCAGAATTTACAATATAGGTTATCAGTTGATGGGGTGAGGGTAGGGAATGGGAAGTAAAGTCTTAAAATGTACAGGGGGAAGTGGATGTGGCTCAAGTGGCTGAGCACCTGCTTCCTACATGGGAGGTCTCAGGTTCAGTTCCTGGTGCCTCCGAATAACAAAAACAAACGAGTAAACAAAAACGAGGAAACCAACTCAGGGGAGTTGATGTGGCTCGGTGGTTGAGCACTGGCTTCCCACATACATGGTCCCGGGTTCAATCCCTGGCTTCGGTACCTCAAAAAAGTACAGGGTTCCCTGTTGTGGATGATACCTGTGGCTAATAGTATAAATATAAGAATGTTCTTTCATGAACGATAACATATATGTCACTATTACAAGGTGTTAATAATAGGATGGTATATGGGAAAAAAGACAACTAATAAGGGGCCCGGCTATATGGCCCAGTAGATAGGGCGCTGGTTTACCACATGGGAGGCCCTGGGTTCGGTCCCCGGGGCCTCTTCGGGTGGGCGGACCGCTTGAGAAGGCAAAAGCTGCCATGGGCAGGGCAAAGCCACCACGAGCAAAGCAGAGCAGAGCTGCCTGCGAGCGGGGCAAGCCGCCCACGAGTGGGCAAGGCCACCGCTCACCGGTGAAGCTGACTCAGCACGTCACCGCAGCAGGGGGCAGGGCGGGAGATAAAAAAAGCAGAAAAAAAAAAAAAGACAACTAATGCAAATTATCTACTATAATTAACAGTAATAGTGTAATGTTTTTTCATTAATTATAACAAAGGTACTATACACCAAAGCTAAGGGTCAATAATAGGAGGGTGTAACTGGTAAGGGTTTTTTCTTTTTTTGTTTTGATTTTTATGTTTGGAGCAATGAAAATGTTCTAAAATTGATTGTGGTGATGAATGTACAACTCTGTGATTATACTGATAGCCATTGATTGTACCATTTGGATGGATTGTATGGTGTGTGTATCTTTAATTAAAAAATGAAAAAAAAAGTACAGAGTTCCTATTTGGAATGATGGAAATGTTTTGATAATGGATGGTGGTGATGGTAACACAATATTGTGAATGCAATTAACAGAACTGAAATATGCATCTGAATGTGATTATAAAATGGGAAATGTTAGATTGTATAGGGTAACAGAATGAAAAAATTTAAAAAAAATTCATGGAACTATAATACACAGTGAACCCTAAGTTAAACCATGGACTTTAATTAATAGTACAATTATAAAAATGTGCTATCAACAATTGTAATAAATGTTCCACACTAATGCAAGGTGTTGGTGGTGTATGGGAATTCTGTATTTTATGCATGATTTTTCTACAAACCCACAACTTCTCTAATAAGAAAAAACAAACAAAACAAAAAACCATGGAAAATCAATTCTGTACTTGACAGGATCACAAAGTTCCTCATTACCCTTACCACCCAGGAAAATACTCACTGGCAGCTTATTTCCATTGAGAAAAACTTTGACATCTTTAGTGGATCCAGCAACATCATATGCTCTTCTAACCATCAGTGCAACAATATCTTTGTCTAGGCTCTGCATTTTAAACTTAGACAAATCAGGCTGGAAGGTGATACATGTATAATCTTCTCCATTAAAGGGCTTAAGTTCCATCTCACCAGCTTTCCCCATGTTATCCATCCACGTCTATGAAAGTTAAGAATAAGAAAGGTGAAAAATTCAAGTTACCTCACAAACAAACTAGAACTAAATAATGCAAACTGACAAGTCCTCAGATAATAAACTAATAGATGTTCATGAATATTTTCCCATGATTTAATAGTTTATGAATTCTTATATTAAATTGAACTAACCATTAATGCCATTATAAATTGCTGTGGTCCAAATTATAATCAAGGTACAAGATATCTATTTACTTACCTGTTTGAACATTTTCTTGTACTCTCTACTGGCTGTTTCCACAGTAAATTTGGTACTGAATATGTTACACAATTTGGCTCCATAGCCATTTCGACCACCTGGGCAAATTAAAAAATATATATATTGTTATATTGTTATTTCATTAACAGCCTTACTCCTTAATCACTGGCAGGAGGTCTGCCATTCCAGCAAAACTATTCAATTATGGAGATTTCTTATTTTTTAACCTTCATGCCACATAGGGTCATATAAAAGACATAGGGAAACAGAAGTGACTCAAGTGATTGGGCTCTGGTCTATCATATGGGAGGTCTGGGGTTTGATTCCTGGGGCCTCCTGGTGAAAGGTGAGCTGGCCCACGCAGAATGCTGGGCAGCACAGGAATGCAGGCCAGCACAGGAATGCTGGCCTGCGCAGAGAGCTGATGCAGCAAGAGGACGCAACAAAAAGAGACACAAGAGATACAATAAGGAATGCAGCAGACAAGGGAGCTGAGGTGGTGCAAGAGATTAAGCACCTCTCTCCCACTCGGCAACGACTCAGAATCGGTTCCCAGTGCCGCCTAAAGACAAGACAAGCAGACACACTCACAGAGCAGACAGCAAGTGCAAAACAAAGGGTGGGGGGAGGGGGAATAAATAAATAAATAAATCTTAAAAAAAAAAAAAAAAAAGACTTTTTTTTTCATGAGGATATGCTCTTTAGTTTCCACAATACCTTACCTGTTACTTTTTTTTCATCATCATCGTAGTTACTAGAAGTTAGGAGCTGTCCGAAGATGAGAGCTGGGACATAAACCTTTTCAACTTTGTGTTCAACAACAGGAATACCTTTTCCATTATTCCATATACTAATTAAATTGTTTTCCCTAAGAAGAGAAGATTGAAAATTTTATTGTAAAATAAAGATTAAACTAATGCTTAACATTTTAAATATTTATACTGTTTCTAAAACATATAAATTCACAAATCTCAATTTCTTTATGACTTTTTTCATATACCTTCCGAAATTTTAGCAAGGACTATCTTTTCCACCATGCTGAAAAAGGATTGCCCATAATGCCAAAAGGAACATAAAACAATAACAATAACACAACCTATTCCAACACCTGGGCAGACACTGATAATGTTGAAAAAATAGGAAACTTAAAAATGTTAACATAAACAAAGGGAAAAGATTTATGTCAAATGGAAAGAAAAAGAAAAAAACAGAAACTACTGTTTTACTGCTTTTCAGAGGATCATTTGTATTTCCCTTGTTTCCTTAGCTTTTCCACCTACAAGTCACATAGCAAAACAAATATAAAAGGCAAAAACATTGTATCAATCATAAACTGTCCAGCTGGCTAATAGAATGCTGCAAACATTTAAATTCATTTCTTAGTTATTTATTCTCTACCGCCACCTCCTGGCGTACTGTTTGAATAGCATTATGAGGAAAAAGTTAAAACTTCAGACTCTGAAACACCTAGGCCAATCCTTTACTGGAGAGGCTTGTTGGAGTATTTAGGGGTTAAGTATCATAATATTTGTAAATTATTTAGAAATGATTCAGAAAACAATACTTATAGATGGAATAAATATGGCAAAATGTCAAATGTTGGCTCTAGGTAGTGGGTACCATAAGGACTGATCATTTTAGTGGTTTGCTTTTCTGTAGTGCTGCAAACTTTCATTAAAAAACAAACAAACAAACATCAACTTCACTAGTAAAGTAAATTCAACCAAGAATAACGATAACAACAAGTTAAACAAAAGGTTAAGCAAAAGACTTACGGGTCAATTGTGACTCTAATACAAGACATTTTGGGGTCCCTTTGCTTGTTGTCCGCAGCATTGACTGGAAAAAAAAATACATATTTATAAGAAATTAAAGTATTTTTTAAAACATTCTTTAACTCAAAAATTTAGGAAAAAAAATTCCCAAACAGCCCAGGAGTAGCATTAACAAGGTTGTTAATTTAGCAAATTTTTGGTCATAGCACTGTTTCTAGGAAAGAACTCAATTTCCTGGACTCAAGAGACCAACCCACCTTTGCTCAACTAAAGTTTGAAATGACAAGACCCCTGGATACAGAGGGCTGTTGCTAGGAATGATACTTCTTATGAAAGGTTTGACCTGTAGATCTTTATATAAAAGAATTCACTCACCTAGAATCTCATCAAAGATTTTGTACAAACCAGGA
Source organism: Chaetophractus vellerosus (assembly GCA_004027955.1). Taxonomy (NCBI): domain Eukaryota; kingdom Metazoa; phylum Chordata; class Mammalia; order Cingulata; family Chlamyphoridae; genus Chaetophractus; species Chaetophractus vellerosus. The sequence continues at coordinate 9,243 of PVKH010017910.1, read as the reverse complement.
ACAAAAGTGACTTCCCTATAGTTAATGCCAACATCTTCATCATAAACCCACATTTGCTAGAAATAAGGCAAAGAAGTATAATTATTTTCACTTTATTTTCATGTTTTAACATCAGTATTACTATAAAGTCTTCTGGATTAAATACCACAGTACATATATAATCACTTAGGCCAGTTCCAGTGACAGTCAAAGTACAAGAGGAAAAGTACATAGTTGAATAAGTAATTGCATTTAATTAGCTTGTTTTACCTGGGTCACTAATTCCACAGAGCCAATATAGGTGTCGGGGCGGAGCAAAATATGTTCCAATTGTGTTTTCTTTTGATAGATTCTCTCAATAGATAGTCTTTTCTTAGCATCTTCATTTTTCTTTATTTTGTTGATTTGCATATTTTCATTTACAGGCTAGCAATTGAAAAATTGAAGAAAAGCGTTTTTAAATCATAGGTGTATCAGAAACCATGAGCAAAATTGTCTACCATAATGATATGCTTAAGCACACTAGAACAAACTGCAGTCTTTTGGTAGGTATTGGTGAAATTTACCTAGTTTTGTACAGACATGGCAATTAAAGTTAAGTGCAGCCTGGTTTCCAAGTGTCAGTTTAGGCAGACATCCAAGTGTATGTGATATGGAAACATTTTCCTTGAACAATGCTCTAGATGTCATCAATGAAAAAACACTTCGTTCATGTAGACCACAATTATTTACTAAGTGCCTACTATGTCCCAAGCACAGAATAGCCTCTAGTTCTGCAGCAGCATTTTGGGAGGGTATATCAGTCCCATCATTTGGCCGCATTCACGTTTTGAGCACAAGGAGGGCATTTTTTGAGCAACTCGGGCCTGCCAGCTCCTCGAGTGGGAACGCTGTGCCATGCTCCGGACCTTCCACCATCAGAGACATTCAATCCCGCTTTTCCCCGGGGCGGGTGAGCAAAGCCACACACGGCCCATTAATATACACATCTACCACAGAACGAATTGAGCCCTGCCCCCTAGGAACAGTAAAACCAGATACAACACCCTGGAAGCCAGTTCAGCCGACCACACGTCAATCCTAGCACCATAAAGGGGCTTCACCTCATTCACGATCACCCAGAGCCCAAGGAGATGGGGCTCGACAGGCAATATGGGCGCTCAGCCCTGGGCCGAGTCCCGACGCTGCGCCGGCGCCCGGGAGCCCTCACCCCTCACTGGCAGCCGAAGGGATGCCCGGACGCTCTGAAGCTCCACGACCCGACCCCCTCCGCGAGCTGTACCTGCAGTGGTGACACCTCCATGGTGACGTTCGTGTCAGGGGCTCGAGGAGCCTGAAAGCGACTAAACCGGCGGGAGCCACGAGACGGATGGAAGAGCCAGCCGCCTCTCCACAGAAGCGCGTCGGTTAGACGAGCTCGCCTAGTACCACTTGAACCTTCCTGTAGCCCGCCCAAGCCAGGTAAGCCAATCCCTGACTCGCTCTTCCCGACTCCGTCCAGAAGAGCCAATCGCCGTTGTCCACATAGAATCCACCTATAAACGGCCGAGTTGGCCGGGGCCTGTTCAAATGAACCAATTAGACAAGGGAGGCGGGACTAGTGCGATTTCAAAAAGCACCACTCGGCGTCGTAGCGCAGAGACTGACTGGAAACGTGGCCAATGAGCTGGGGTTGTTTGTTCCTTTGCGTGCGGAAAACTCTTGGAGAGAGGAGCTGTAGAAGCTGGAAGGGATTACTCAGTGAAAACTGAAGAGGTCCTGAAGGACATTTATACCTCTGGAACCACTCACCTATTTCTGATCTCTGAAATCTAAAAACTGTCCTGAAGTGGTTAGTGAGAGGGGTAGAAGTTTTAGCTCCATTTTCCTGAGGAAACTGACGGCCACCTTTCAGGACAGGCAGCCGAGAGATCTGGTTAAGCGGACAGGTTCTAGCGTCTGCCTCAAATTCTCCCCCTAGAATTTATTTCCAGAGAAACAATTTATGTATGCTACAGTTGTTGTGAGTTTTCATTTTCATATAGTAGAAGGATGTAGAGACGTCATGCAAAATAGAGTACAGCATTCAGGTCCCTCAGTCGAGCAGCGATGGAGTGCAACTGGTAAAAGGAATAATTGCATAGTTGCCGCTTCATGAACTGGGGATTGTCTTGCCAGTTTTGCAGCAAGGAGATGTGTTAAGTTTAGGGGCTATTATAGGACTAAAACCTTTTCCTTAGACGGCCAGGGGATGCACGACTACTTGTTATTTTTGCTCTCTTCAGTGTTAAATTCTCTGAATTCTGCAGTCCAGAATGGCTGGTCAGATTTGACAAGGAAATGCCAAATCGACACGGAAGTTTTTAGTTTATTACTCTGACATATAAATGTTTGAGTGAATTTATACTTTCTTTGTCAATCCACAATGTTAAGAAGACACACACAAAAAAAGTTAGGAGATGATGGAAAAAATAACGATGCCATCTGGTTACTAATTCCATCTGAACCACCTCCTTTCTAATCACTACTCCCTTATTCCCTTATTTCGATCCAGACTCCTCAATTTGCTAAGCTTCTTGGTGCTGCAGTTTCTTCTGTCAAAAAGAGGGTTTAATCATAGCATTATACCTGAGTTGCGTGAGGGTTCCATGAGATAAAAATAAGGCTTTTAAATGTCTTTTTTTTTTTTTTTTAGGAAGTACTGGGAATCAAACTCCAGACCTCATATATGGGAAGCAGGTGCTCAACCATTTGAGCTACATGTGCTCCCCAAGAGTCAGGCATTTAGAATAGTAGGCTAAAGGATATCAGAATCAGAAAGCAGGAATTTTCCTTAGACTGGCAAGACAATTGTGGATTTAATTCCTTTTTTCTTCTAAAAGAAGCAAGAGGTTGTTACATAACTCCAGCATGTCCAATGTCAACTCTGCTGGTTAAGCCCAAGGGAGGATCAGTGAGGAGGGGAATATGATGTACCAGGAAACAGGATGAAAGTAGGATGAAATTCCTTTGGCTCTGGTTTCTGTCCTGAAAAAAAACCAGTGTTTTCACCCTCTTCCTGCTTGTAACATGTGTTGAGATAGGAAGGTAACCTCCACGCACAGGATATCACCAGGGTCAAAGCAGTTGTATGGAAGAAGTCTGTATAGTAACTTCTGCCCAGTTGGAAGTCTAGCCAGGCTCTGGGCTCCAAGGCCAGTGTACCTCTCTTTGCAGTTTCCCCAGAACATAGGATGGCTCTGATGGCCAGATACCAGCCATTTTCCACGGAGGCTCCATGGTGGTGGGGGTGGGCGGTGGCCATATAGGAGAATCAGGAGAAGGTAACTTGCTTCCCTAGGATGGCACTCCAGCTTCTGCTTCTCCTGCCTTGTACCCTGTAGCTTATCCCAGCCTGTGGTACCCTGCCAGACCTATCTGGGACTGAAGCAACAGGAATTTAATAAGCAGTAACAGGCCTATTTTCTGTGACCCAGCCTTAAATCCCCACTGCAGCTTAGCCTGATCCTGACTGTGTAGGCCTCTTTTCCAAAAACCTAGACACAGAACCATAAAATCAAAATGCAAATCAAAAGCACAGTGTGATATCATTTCACACTTCCCAGGATGTGAAAAAAAAAACTGAAAAATTACAAGTATTGGTTAGTATGTGGAGAAATTGGAATCCTGGTGTATTGCTGTGGGAATGTAAAAAGGCATAGCTGCAATGGAAAACAGTATGTTCCTCAAAAAATTAAACAGAGAATTACTATATGACCCAGCAATTCCACTCCTAGGTATACACCCAAAAGAACTGAAAACACAGACTCAGATACTTGTACGCCAATGTTCATAGCATTATTCATAAAAACCAAAAGGTGGAAACAGCCCAATTGCTCATCAGCAGATGAATGGATAAACAAAATGTGGTATATTTAGTCTGTGTGTTACTAGATTTCTTTTCCTAACCAGATAATATATAAACTTTAAAAAATATAGCTAATCAGGCCAAAAAATGGAAATGACCGAATGTCCATCAACTGATGAATGGATAAACAAAAAGTAGCAAAACCATACAATGGAATATTCAGCCATAAAAAGGAAAGTAGTTCTGATTCATGCAACAAAATTATGGACCTTGAAAATATTATGTAAAGTGAAATAAGTCAGACACAAAGGACAAATATTGTATGATTCCACCTATACTAGAATAAGCAAATTTATAGAGACAGAAAGGAGGTTAGGGGTTACCAGGGGCTGGGCAGGGGAGGATGGGGAGTTGCTTAGTGGGTACAAAGCTTTTGTTGGGGTGCTAAAAATTTTGGAAATACATACTGATGATGGTAGCACAACATTGTGAATGTAATTAATAACACTGAATTTTACCCTTAAAATGGCTAAAATGGGAAGTTTTATGTTATTTATATATGTTTTGGAGTCACACACACCCAAGTCAGAATTCTCCCTGAGTCTCAGTTTCCCCATATTATTATCCTTTGTCAAAGATAAAGAGGGCTAAGTGAAGTATGGAAGCACCTAGGACAAACCTCCTCCTGCCCTCTAGCACAGGCTGGTCTTGCTCTGGCACTTTTCTTCTCCATCCCCTCCCCTTCTCTTCTGGTCCAATTTGTTTCTCTGCCAGCCCTTCCCCTTTCCCAGAACCTACAAGGAAGCCACTGAAAGAGTAGATGGGAGTCTGGGATGGGTGGGCCTTGGGAGGCCTTGTCAACAAAGAGGGAATTTCCCCACTGGCCCTGGGAAACAAGAAAGGGGTGGGAGTTAGTTCTAGGGGGCCAGGGTGGCGGAGGGGATAGGTATCATCCCCATATCCTTCCCCTTACTCTGCTGCATCCCAAACTAGCTACTCTGACCATGCCCCCATCCCTACCTCTACCCCTAGAGGTGTGGTTAAATTCTTGAGTCTAACTTTCTACCATAGTACTTGATGGGTGTGTGACCTTGGGCAAGTAACTCAGTCTGGCTGTTTCTCCATTTCTGCTTCTAAAATGGGGATAATGAGAGTACCCCCTCATAGGGTGAGATTACACATGTAGTGCATTTGAAAACAGTAATACTCAAAATATGTTATCACCTCTGCTCCTTTCCAAGGACCATCCTCCCCCTCCCCTCTCAGTCCCTTCCTCAAAAACTAGTTCAAGGGGAGTGGATGTGGCTCAAGCAGTTGAGTGCCTGCCTCCCACATGGGAGGTCCTGGGTTCAGTTTCTGGTGCCTCCTAAAGAAGATGAGCAAGACGGTGAGCTAACACGAAGGGCTGGCATGGTGAGCTGATGCAACGAGATGACACAATGAGATATCACAATGAGATGACACAACAAGGTGACACAACGAGACACAGCAAGGAGATACAATGAGAGACACAACAAGCAGGGAGCAGATGTGGCTCAAGGGGTTGAGTGCCTCCCTCCCAAATGGGAGGTCCTGGGTTCAGTTCCTGATGCCTCCTAAAAGAAGAGGAGCAGACACAGAGAGCAGACAGCAAGTGCAAACAATGAGAGGGGGAAGAAATAAAATAAATTTTTTTTTTTTTTTAAAGATTTATTTATTTTATTACATATCTCCCCTTCCCCCCTGCTGCGGCGACGCGCCGAGACTGGGTCACTGCGCAGGCGCGGCTTTCCCCGCTTGTGGGCGGCTTCTGCTTCTCCGTGGCAGCTTTTTGCCCTGCCCACGGCGGCTTGCCATTCTCAAGGCGGTCTGCCCGCTAGGAGAGGTCCCCGGGAACCGAACCCGGGCCTCCCATGTGGTATGCCGACGCCCTATCCACTGGGCTATCCAGTCGGCCCCCTAAAATAAATCTTAAAAAAAAAAACTAGTTCAAAATTCCTCTTCTTTAGGGAGTCTTCTCTGCCTATTTTACTGAAGCTTCCTCAAGTTTTAAGGAGTACATTTACATATGTGAATGAGTTCCCTTTGTAAGTATTCTCTGGTTGTTTTCATATGGGTGTTGAGTGTTTCCTGTCTCCCCATTCAGCAGCAGGGGGAGGGGATAACTGAAGGTGGGTGCAGTATCTCCATCTTCTGTGCCTCTTCCTTCTTGCTGGCTGACCAAGCAGAAGGGGGCTGGACTGAAAATGTGGTTCTGGATTTGGGGGATGGATTTGGCTAGGCTGGAGCTCATTGGGAATTCCTGGGTGAGGCTGGGCCAGGGCCAGGGTACTTGGGTGGTTAGGGCTAGGTCAACATGCTCTGTTTACTTTGAGGTTGATGACTGGCAGCTTCCTGTCAGGCCTCTTTACCAGGGAGCCAGCCTTTGGTTGGGGAATGCCAGGAAAGTCTGAAATGTCCCATAGAACTCAGCATCTTTCATCTACCCATGGCACTGCAGTTCTGTCCCTCAGACCCATTTGTGACTTCAGGCAAGGGGACATTGAAAGCCACCAGATGGAGCTGGGAGGAGAGGAAGGGAGATTCTAGACTGTTAGGAACAGCTCAGGACCAGAATTCAGTCCCCAGAAAGTCTACAGGGAGGTTTCTCTCCGTGGCCTGGCAGTGTTATATGTATCAAAATTTTTAATAAAATAAAAATTTTAATTTTTAAAATGCATACACTTTAACAGAGCAATTTTGCTTCTAAGAATTTATTCTACTGATACACTCCCATAATTGTGCAAAGATATATGCACAAGTGTTGTCACAATATTGTTTTTAATAGAAAAGAACTGGCAGCAATCTAAGTGCCTACCAATGGGGGAATGATTAAATAATGATATGTTCAAAATTATATGCAATTATTAAAAAGAATGAAGTAGATCCAAATGTACTGATATCAAAATACCACCATATGTTGTTAAGTTTTTAAGAAGTGGGGTGAAGAATAGTAGGTAAATATAAATAACTCCTACAATTCAACAACAAAACGGCAAATAACCAATTTTAAAAATGGACCAAGGATTTGAATAGGCATTTCTCCAAAGAAGATATTCAAATAGCCAATAACTATATGAAAACATGCTCAGCATCATTGGCCATTAGAGAAATGCAAACTAAAACGAAAAGGAGATACAACTTTACACCCACCAGGATGGCTATTATTTAAAAAAAAAACCTGAAAATAATAAGTGTTGATGTAGATGTGGGAAAATAGGAACTCTTGTACATTGCTGGTGGGAATATAAAATGGTGTAGCCACAGGGTGGTGGGAATGTGGAGCCATGGGGAAAATAAAATTAATGTAACCTATGGACTACAGTTAACAGCAATACTGCAATATTCTTGTATCAATGCTAAAGATGTACTGTGTTAATAATATGGGGGTATGGAAAAAATATGCCACATGTATGCTATGGACCATAGCTAGTGGTGATAGTCTAAAGATATTTTCTCATAATTTGTAACAAATGTTCCACAATGGCGTGGTATGTTGGTGAAGGGTTGTTGTATGGGAATTCTACACTAGTACATGATTGTTTTATAAGTTTACAACTTCTGTAATAAAAATATATTTTTTAAAAATGGTGCATCTGAAAACTACAAAACAATGCTAAAAGAAATTTAAAAAGACCTAAACAAATGGAAAGACATTCCATGTTCTTGGATTGGAAGAATAAATATCGTGAAGATGTCAATCTTACCCAAACTGATTTATAGATTCAATGCAATACCAGCTTATTTTACAGAATTAGAGAAGGCAATTACTAAAATCATCTGGAAGGATAAGTGCACCTGAATAGCCAAAAACATCCTAAAAAAGAAGAGTGACGTGGGAGGAATTTCACTGCTTGACCTTGAAACATATTACAAAGCTACAGTGGTCAAAACAGCATGGTATTGGCATAAAGATAGACACGTTGATCAGTGGAGTAGAACTGAGAACTGAGAAATAAATCCTCACCTATACAGTCAACTGGTTTTTGACAAACCTACCAAGTCCATGCTAATGGGAAAAAAACAGTCTCTTTAACAAATGGTGTTGGGAGAACTGGATATCTATAACCAAAAGAATGAAAGAGGACCCCTAACTCACCCCCTATACAAGAATCAACTCAAAATGGATCAAAGATCTAAATATAAAAGCCAGGACCATAAAACTACTAGAAGAAAATGTAGGGAAACATCTTCAAGACCTTGTGGTGGTTTCTTGGACCTTATACCCAAAGCATGTGCAACAAAAGAAAAATTAGATAAATGGGACCTCCTCAAAATCAAACACTTTTTCACCTCACAGGACTTTGTCAAAAGGGTAAAAAGGCAGCCAACTCAATGAGAAAAAATATTTGGAAATCACATATCTGATAAGGGTTTAATATCCAGGATATATAAAGAGATGTTACAACTCAACAATAAAAAGACAAATGACCCAATTGAAAAATGGGCAAAAGATTTGAATAGACATTTCACCAAAGGAGAAATACAAATGGCAAAAAACACATGAAGAAATGCTCAACATCACTCATGATTAGGGAAATGCAAATCAAAACTACAATGAAATATCATTTCAGACCTATCAGAATGGCCAGTATTAAAAAGACAGAGAACTACAAGTGTTGGAGAGGATGTGGAGAGACAGGAATACTTATTCATTGTTGGTGGGAATGCAGAATGGTACAGTCACTGTGGAGGACTGTTTGGCAGTTCCTAAAGAAGTTGAATATAGACTTGCCATGTGACCCGGCAATACCACTACTGGGTATATACCCAGAAGAACTGAGAGCAGTGACACAAACAGACATCTGCACACCGATGTTCATAGCAACATTATTCTCCATTACCAAAAGTTGGAAACAACCCAGGTGTCCATCAACAGAAGAATGGATAAACAAACTGTGGTCTATTCACACAATGGAATATTATGCAGCTATAAGAAGAAATGAAGTCGTAAAGCATATGACAACATGGATGAATCTGGAGGACATTATGTTGAGCAAAGCAAGCCAGACTCAAAAGGACAAATACTGTATGAATGCATTACTATGAACCAAATATATTGTGTAACATGTTGTTTGTTGTATCTAGTACATTTAATCGAGAAATGTATATATTTATTCATCTGTGTTTACTTTTTAGATTTAATTGTTTATATTTTTAATTATTAGATGTACAAAGTAAAGTAAAAAAAAAAAGTGCAGGGGGCCAGCTGTAGCCCAGTGGATAGGGCACTGGTTCACCACATGGGAGGCCCCAGGTTCGGTTCCTGGGGGCCTCTCCGAGCAGGCAGACCGCCTTGAGAGGGCAAGCCACCATGGGCGGGGCAGAGCCACTGTGGGCAGGGCAAAAAGCTGCCACGGGCAGGGCAAAGCTGCCACGGGCAGGGCAAGTCGCCCGCGAACAGAGCAGAGCTGCCCTCA